>OMLP01046148.1:31103-64538 GCA_900302685.1 Spondyliosoma cantharus
GGCGGGGGTACCAGCTCATCTAGGAGCAGTTTCTCAGGCCCGGACAAGGATTTCTTTCTTTAATCGTTGCCAAGAATTACACCGACATATTCCTCAGCAAACATACCTGTGATATAGTATAAATACATCAGAGGCTTATATCTTTCCCCCAATAAATATACTATTTGCTGATGAATGCTCCATGAATTAAATGTCTGTGAACACACCACAATAAAATGTTGGCTTTTCTACCATATCAACATTTCTACAATGTGTCATGTCACGTTCACATGTATCAGCTTACTTCCATGTCAGAGAGATGGCGATGATGGCGGTGGCGTGACAGCCGGGCGAGAAGGCTGCCAAGCCAGAGACCACTGTCTGAGATGACGCTTCAACATTTGTAAGCGTGAAACCACGGGATATATTTGGAGAGATGTCGGGACATTTTCCAGCTCTGTGTGTGGCAACAAACGGGGATGTTTTTGAAGAGATGTCGGGACAATAACCAGCCATGTTTGTGGCGACGGAATCAGGTAAGCAAAAACATAATCTTTACCTCACTCTAACCAAGTGCTGTTTGTGCATAAACCTAAGCATTTCAAAAGCACAGTGTTGAAACATAATCATAAAGTTGTGTGAAGAAATGTAATGTTTCAGCATATCCGTTGTTTGCAGAAACATCCACTGCCAAAAAGTAAAGATCCCAAACAATCGCAGCCATTGAAACAAAAGACAACACTTTCAGATGATACAGTGCGCCTGTCTGAGCACTTCTCTCCCACAATCCTCGAGGGAGAATCATGTTTCTTTGAAAGCTTTCATGCCGTTCCAAAAATTTCAGAGCTCCCGCTGTCTGCAGTCCGAGAGCTCCCTGAACTGTGAGGTCAGTGGGAGGGAAAGGTGGCTCAGGGTTGGAGCCAAAGCCAGAGACAGGCCAGAGGCCAGAGCATTATGAAACACACAAACACACAGCTGTGTGTGGACAGCCTCCCACTGTTCTTGCCGATCCACCACAACAGGCCACTAATCCCTCTTAGATCTGCTCATCAGGGCCAGACAGTGCCCATCCAGTGGCGCTGCCGCATCTGGTGGAACCAAACAGCGGAATAATCTTGGCTTACGGCCACAGCAGAATGGAGCAGGGGGCCCATGAGGCGGGAGTCCTGGGGGCCCTCACCGGATACCCTGCTGCCCCACCTCTCCTCTCTGTCCCACTGAGAGACAGAAACCATGAAAAACTGAGAGATGTCATGAGCACGTATGAACCTCAAGCACATGACCAGGAGTCTTTTTTATTTGTTGACTATTTTAGGTTCATATAAAGAAATGTCAGCCAAGGTCTACTGATGCTTTTGTTCAAAAGAAATATAATTGTGTCCAAGTTGTATTCATTAAGCTGTTATTTAAAAACTAAATTAAAATAAAAGAGGGCAAAATAACCACGCAAGACTTTTACACAATCAAAGTGTTTAAAACCATTAAATTCTTAACAAGATTAGGTGCAAGAGGATTTGTGTGGCCTCGGCAGACTCAGCAGCTCTAATAAAAGCAAATAGCTGAATAGGACTGCAGAGTCTAATGTGACTTAACCCACATTAAACAGGGTCAGTGTGATTGTGTTTACCTGCGCACAATAATGAATGGCTGTGTTTTCCCACTCTTTTATTTCACCTATGAGATCACATTTTCGAGAAGCATACATCATTTTGACCACAGATTTTTGAAAAACGCTCATAAGACATTTAAGATTATACATTTTTAAATCAGCGACAGTGACATGTACATAAAGCACCAACAGACAGAGATGTTTGGTCCCTCCTGACCAACCCTAAACACTCTAATTCAAATAACGATGATGACAGTGCTGATGAGTACATCTAGATGATCCACTAGTGGCAAAAATCAAAGTGATAATCAATTTGCCAGGGAGAGACAGAGCACATGGTCAGGAGGCTATTTAATCACACACATTCCTAATGGAGGTCGCCCCAATCTTCTGGATTGTATTAACACTGAAAGCTTTCATGAGCTGACCTGATTCAGACTCCTATTCTGTGACAAAAGGCAACTAATAAATTTCCCTTGAGAGACAAAGAAAATCCGAGGAACGTGCCGTAAAACTACTGTTAAAGCATACGACCGAGGTGGATGTTATTGAAAAGGATACATTACAAGGTTGACCCCAGGTCACTGCTCATTCTTTCGCTGGGGACAAGCTAACAGCAGAGCAGTGGGTGGAAACAGCTGCCTGCGTGTGTTTTTTCTCCCTGCACTTGAACACCACCTCAGTTACCCTGCATCCTTATTTTACACACACCCACAACCAAAACACTGAGTGTCCTCTTCACTTACTCCAGGAATGTCACAAAGCTATGCAGGCCTCTCTACAGCTATGCACTGCAGCAGATCATTATATCTACATGCTGATGAGAGCAGGGTCAGGGTCACTCATGATCTATGAGTGACAACCCACCAAAGAAAACACAAACGTCACACAAACATCACAAACTATTTTGCAGTAGAGTTGTAGACATGAAAACCAATGCTTTTGTGTGAGGTTTTAAGACCCCCAAATTGCTCTCAATGGTCAGACAAAAGGATGTATGACTGTGTGAATGGGGAAATTGTAAAAGTCTGGTTAAAAGTGACACTTTCAAGACTTGATCTTGTCAATAAGGAAGCCGATCTTATGCATTGACCAAATAATTAAAAAAAAAAAAAAGCTGCCGGAAGCTCATTTTTACCATTGATTTAAAATGTCCTATCAACGACACATATGTGTATCATCTGCATATAGCAATTATAGATACAGTGTTGTTTTTAAAAGTATGACTTATCTGAACAATAGAAACGATAATTAAAGTAAAGACAAAGGTGCCCGAAGCAGAACCCTGAGGAACACCACAGTGAAAAAGCAGCTAGCCCAGTCATGAGAATAAAATGTTGACTTTTCACTTTTCTGCCAAATGAATTTGTATGCGTCATAACTATCCTATCCACATTTCTGCAATATGGATCATATCACGTTCACATTTCATGTATATAAACTGACTTTTATGTGAGGAGGTGGTATGTAAGACATCTTTTTTCTAACCCTAACCAAGAGGTTTTGAGTCTACATGTAAATAGACTGTAAGCATTGTATTTTCACAACATATGACACAAAACTGAACTAAAAGACGTGCAATTTGCAACATATCCACGGTTTGCAGAAATGTATATTGCCAACATTTATTCTGGGGATTGGGTTGGAGCAGCAGTATTAAGTTTCTTCTGCAGTTGGCTGTCTACTTGCTGTTGAATTACATACGCTGAAATTCACATGCATGGTGTCACTGAGTGGAAAATGATTAGGGAATGATGGGATGTCCAGCCACTTAGCAGCTTTTATATGAATTATAGTGGTTGAGTTTTGGGAGATTCCCCAAATTATCCTTCATTGCACCATAACCGACAATAAGAAGTAGCTCCGGTTTAGCAGATGTGCTATTTGCCCTCCTCTGCCAAGGCATACTGCTCACTTGAGCATAAACAAAAAGGAGGGATGTGGGCCAGGACAAAGCAGAAATCACAACTGCTCATGACATTATCCGGCTTGAAAAGCCCAAAGGTTAATGAATCTTTTGGGGAAAATGGTAGGGGAGAGACAGATGGGAGGGGAATATCAAAATTCATCATCAAAAATCTTTCCAAAGCATCATTTGTCCCAGCAGGGAAACACACACACAGACACCAGCTTAGGAGACAGGCTTACGTAGTGTTATATTAATCCAGGCTCCACTGCTATTTTCATTCTTTCTCTGCAACACCATCATTTGTACATACATCCACACACCTAGTTCACAATTCAAATATTGTAAAACTTTTACTTATGTTCATATTTACATTAGCAGACGACTGAATGACACACTCACACATGCAGCATTTAGCAGCCCTGGTGGCACAAACACGTCTTGCTCCATGGGAAGGCTTTTTCCAGGAAGCTGTCTGACAGGATGACAGACCTCAGTGTGGTGCCAAATCAGTCGTGATGGCAAAACAAAAACAAGCTGCAGGGTTCATACTGATGTTTATATGATGAACTTGTTTTGAATTATTATGGGAGCTCGCTTTATCAAAGCTCTGCTCTCCTGCAGTGCCTATCAACATTTTTCCAAACGTTGCACTTGTTTGTTTCTAGTGGTGTAGGTGTGTGCAGCACATAATGGAATGAATTTCATGTGATTAGGAGGAGCACTTCCACCCTCGTCTAGCCACTTCCTCCCTGCCATCTGAAAATGAGGAGACGTCCCAGCCACTGGACGCTGGTGCCGGGTCTGCAACACACCATAATCTCCACCACAGACTTAATGAGCTTAATGTGCACTCCCAGGCCTCTGAGCTTACAGGCATGTGCACAGCATGCACTGTGCTGCTGTGCTGCACTGTTTGCCTCTGTTTGTATGCATCTGATTGTCCAACTAAAACATGTAAAAGTCAGACACACAAGCTTTGAGGTGTGTCTTCTGCTCTGATTGGTCATGACTTTGTGACTACATCATCTTTAAATAAAGGAACATGTCTGGTAGTGTGGCTGTAAGAAAAGACATGACTTAAAGTCATAACGTGATGAAATATATCAGAATTTCAGTGTGCCCACAGACACTGTGGTTTAATCATTATCATTAGACTCACATTACGTGTCTGTGGCCATCTGGTGCCAAAGTGACTGTGCAAACAGCTGACATGCATCTAGGACTGACAGAGGCTGAGCATAGACTTTCATTTGTAAACAAGCCATATGTCGTCATGCAGCCGAAAGTCTTTAGGGGAAAGTGAATGCAGACCAGGGCCTTGCAGCGGTGCTGAATCTTCCAAGGATAGGAGCAGATTTCAGGGCTTGATTGGGGATAAACTGTGATTTAGTCGCCCGACCCCAACCCGCTCTACCCCTAACGCTAACACTCACTTTCTCCCCTTCTGCAGTTAATCACCACATCACAGTCACTGGCACGCTAACATGCAATCAAGAATTAAAAAGAACTTATGCTCTTAGGGGTTGGCTGTAGCTCTGAAGGTAGAGCAGGTCGGGTCGTATATTGGATTTTCAATTTTTTTCAATTGGAAGGTCACTGGTTCAAATCCCTGGCTCCCCCACCTGCATGTCAAAGCATCCTTGAGCAAGACACTGAACCATGAATTGCTCCTGATGAGCAGGTTGGCACCTTGCATGGCAGGCAGCCTCCGCCATCAGTCTAATAGAGTGTGTGTGAATGTGTCAGGTGTGTTTTCAGTGGTCAGTAGACTGGAAAAGCATCATAGAAATGCAAGTCATGTACCATGAGACATAGATATTTAATTAATTTAAAATAAAATACATTAAAAAAATTGCATTTGTCAGTCTTTGGTCATTATTTGTTCTTCCTATTCCTTCCTATAATTATGTTATAGGGCTACCACAACACTTCTGGATTAATGGCAATACGATCTCCTAGTTTGACACATATGATGTGTGAGCATGAGCTGGATCTGCATGAACAAATCATTGTGAAACAAAAAAAAAAAGCATGAAATTGTACATTTTATTAAAGCTACTGAAGACAAACTCCTGCCTAGCTACACTAGAAGTGCATGCTATACATACTAAGGAAAACTTCAAGCCTTGCATAAGCGTGTACGGTAGAATTAATCTGACTAATGTTGAGGAACTCTGACGATTATATGAGAGGGATTATTGCATTAACACCCGATTTCGCACACAAGTGACTCAGACTGAGACTGTAAGTGATGAGGAGTTTGATATTGCATGTGTTTATTTCTGATCATCTTAATCTTCTATGACATTTATGAAAAAGCTAAATGTTTATCTCCTCCTGTCATTTGAAAACATTAAATCCCTGATATCTACCATTTACTGTGATTCTGTGATGAGATACCGTGTGGATCTGTTAAAAGCTTGCAGAAGTAATACACATGCATGAATGAGCACTTTTCTACAGTCGGTACAGGGGGAACTTCTGCATGGTGATGGGCTTAAAATGCTCTGTCTCCAGGGGGATGATTTTGCAGGAATCAGAAACCTGTGGGCGCTTCTTTCTGCGCCGTCAAAGCCGAGCAAATGCTACAGTTTAAACTTACCGAGGAGCGCTGACTGAACCACACTCTCATCGTGAGCCAACCAGATCCATAGATACGATGCTCCTAAACCTGTTACACTGGCCCATTTAACGTTTCATCTCAGCTTATCAGTTGGTAAAGGGTGTTATTTTAAACACTGCTGTCACATCACCCGACTTCTGCTGGAAATATTCTTTGACCGTGCTCGCTTCTGATTTGGCTGGAGCGTCGATGCAGCTGTGGAAAGTGTAGGGCTTGACATTTAAGACTCACTCCTGAGATGCTGCACTCCTCCTTCTTGCGTCAGTGATCGCTATAGCACATGCAAAAGGAAAGATTGTTTCTTTCCATTGCGCTAATCTCCTGTTATTGCCATGTTGTGACAACTCATACTACCAGGCGTTCTTAAAGCGTTTTTTTTTTTTTTTGTAATGTGTTTTCTGAAGATAATGTGACAGAGAGAATGTCTTTATTTATAGCACAGAGTCTTCTACTCTTGGCTGATTAGATAATGGTATCTCCAACCAGGGAACCGTTTGAGTTACAGTTTCCCAAAGGATCAGTTATCTTATCGGGAAACTGCATTCTCAAACTTTACAGGTCTGTGGTTGCACATATCTCTTGACTGTGGAAGAGGCTGACAACTGAACCCATTAGACTGAAAAGAACTCTGGTTATGCAAAGTCTTAAATATAAGATCAGTGAAATATGCTGCTCTTGAATTATTCCAGCACAATATCTCCACTTCAGTACTTTCACAGTGGCACAAGAGACTTAGGTTCCCCTCCCTCGCTCTCTTTAAAGCACGAGTGCGCTCACCGAGTCATGGCGGGGCATTTTGTTTTTGAAACCGCGCATTCCAAAAATCTTTCATTACTGTTTTTCATTTTTATTGCCGGCCTTGAACTAATCCATTACTTGCAAGGAGAGCTGAACAGGCGCAGAGACATTTCTTAAGAGTTTAATGAAATATCAGCTTCCAGGCTCTTTCGACACCGTGGACCTTCAGGGTTTCACTTAAGGGTTTTGTTGTTGTATCCTTCATTCCCCTCAGGTGCTGAGCAGGAAATTAAGAGATGGATCTGCACACAGTGAAGCACTGAATAAGACCTGATGCTACCGCGCCGCATGTGCCACCATATCTCAGGTTCATGGATAGAGCTTAGCACTTATTAAATAAGGCTTTCTAGGTTTCCATTGATGAATCCAATAAAACTATGACATTTAGCTGCTGTCTCTGTGTGACTCACCAGCCTCTACTTACGGTCTATACTGTAGGTATTATATATACCACAAGGAGACATGAAATCATTGCCGTTCATTTCAAGTTATATGGTCTGCAACATGATTAATGTGTAGCCAGCAAAGCAAGAAACCACAAAATTAATATACGAGCGTGGTGATAAAACACTGCAGGCTTAAGCATTCAATGAAAACAGTTGAATCACTGACCAACTTACTAACTTACTGACAGACAAACTCATTAACAGGACTATCAGAGTGGTCCGTAAAATTAGCTGCTTTTAGAATCATCAGCTGTGCAGCATTGTTCTCCATGTCAGGATTATGGTATGTACCATAGGAAATTACATCATAATCCGTAATCTTCTTAGCAAACTTCAGTTGCCTAATTAATGTCCCCATTCAACAGAGCAACACTACGGTATTTCATCATTCCAGCATGTTGTTTTTATTATAGTGCTTCCTAAAGTGATGATCAACTCTGCTGCATCACAAACTTTTCCTCATATGGTCATCAGGATGGAAAAAACACCATTATTCTGCTGCTGGGCTTTCAAGCACAATAGTAATTTTATTTCATTTTAAGAGACAGGAACTCTGTTTGCTTTCCCTCGAGACAAGGACCACAGAGAATATTAAAGACATCAGCAGAAATTTGTCTGCAATTTGTTCTCTAAGGGACGCCACTTAGTTTATTGTAAGATAGTAAACTTTCTAACTGAGAAACCTTTAAACTTATGAATATTTTACCCAAACTAGCCCAACTGGATCATATTTCACGTCTCACAGGAGCTTGAAACAATATGAACCCGCCAGAACAATCCCTTGCGTCATTAAATGCGAGGATGCTTCCAGGCTGAACTCCTGTTTATGGTTAGACATCACAGAGAGAACTAGTTATATTAGAGTAAAATGATGGTTTCGCAATATTAGATTGTGCTATCTGCCTGAAAATAATGTCTGAGGCCCGTATGAATGTTGAACCGTGTTCAGCTTGGCATACTTGTCATTAAGAAATCCTTATAATGTTGTGATGGAGACACAATTCCACAGTCCACCTGAGCAAAGATACATTCTACATTTATCTGAGGCAAATATGAGGTTTAAGCTGCATGAGTAAGACAAAATCAGTGGATATCTTCCAGGGTTTCAGTCTTTTTAGTATATATTTCTCCATCTGTGTTCCCTCCTGAGCTACAGCCGCCCCACATCTGATGTTGAATGAATCAAAACTTTCTGGCAATAAATGTACTTAAATATCAAAGCACAAGTAAATGTACATTAAACATATATTAACACCTATTTATATAAACCAAAAAAAACTTTTTTTACCTCAGATAGTCAAAGTTAATAACAGGCTATGGGCCAAAAGCAAACACCTATTGTGTTTTATTGTTTCCTTAAAGGTGCTGTTCGTAAGAAAAGTTGATTATTGAGTCTCATTCCCAAACTCGACAAATATTGATGCTTTGGGATGGCGGCCGACCCGTCCTTCAGCCCCAAAGAGTCAGGTTTTTTTGGCGGAGTGAGACTAAAAAAAAAAAAGAAAAAAGACCTTTAAGGAAGCAATGCAGCACAACAGGTGTTAATATATGTATAATTTACATTTACTTGTACATTTCATACTAATTTCAGGCTTTAGTACAAATAGCACCAGGTCCTAATTGTAATGAAGCCTAACATCAGCTTTTTACTTCATTTTTTTTCATGAGGTGCACAATAACAAAAACACTTCCTCCTCTCTGGCTCTAACACTCTCCAGTACTTTTGTCACCACACTGTTGTGTTTAAATCCAGCTGTCTGATAGATGCTAACATATTGATGACCCGCAAGGTTTTGTTTGTGTGTGTGTGTGTGTGTGTGTGTGTTCCCCTCAGTCTCCCTCGCGCCCCACCTACCTGCCCTCCGTCCAATCAGAGCACAGAAACGGCCATTCGGGCCTCGCGACCGTGGAGCAGCAGCAGCAGCAGAGAGCGAGCCGGAGAGGCGGTGGGGGAGGGTCACGTGTGTACACACTGTAGGGCTCAGCAGCACTCCAGCAGTAGTAAAGTCTGTAACGGACGGCCCCTTTTCAGAACAAGCCTCGTCCGAAAAGTTGATAGATAAAGTCAGTCCCCGCCGACACGCAGTGAAACGGCTCCTTTTCGCTGTTTTGGGGCTGTGAGGAGCGCGCGGAGCATATTTCAGGACGTCTGTTTGTCAAATGAAACGACTGAGAAATGCCAGTGGAAATGCTACATCCAAACCCTATGCCTCCGTAGGTTTGTCCCCGACACACATCTATACGTTTCTGGTGAGTTGTTTCCTTTTCTTTTCTTTCTTTTCCTTTTTTTATATATATATATATACATTAATTCGACTTACTCATGTGATGCGTTCAGGCTCTAACGGCTCACCTCTCAGCTGTAGGGGACGTAAATAGGATGCGTGAGAGTGAGCGGCTTCAGTTGTAGCCGCAGAAATGGTAGAATAATGGGGAGGAAGAGAAGAAGAAGAAGAAGAAGAAGAAAAAAAGACCGTGACAGCTATCCACGCTTTGATCTGCGCAGTCAAGTGTGATGGAGAGACACAATGTCCGCGACAACACAACACGCACACACGCACAGAGACACACACACGCGCACACACACACACCGCGATGGGCTGGCTTGTTTTCTTAACCTTGTTCAGCTGTAAATCTGGAAAACAACACCTGAAGACGGTTCTCACGGGATCAGCTTTCTCAAGTGCTCGGGGAGAGCAAAGTCGCATGAGTGTAATAAGTTAAAAGCTCCTTATGTGTAGTTTTAAAGATGTTTGTAGGAATATGATCCTATATATCCTGCTGACATGACATCTAGCCATTGCGACCTTGAGCTGGAGGGATGTCACAGTGAATCTGTTGGTTTATGTAGTGTTCATAGATGCAGGCTCACTAATTTACTTCCTTAAATCCCAGGCTATCAATAAGTAAATACCACTCTGTGTGTATGTTTAATCTTGTGTTGTTAAATCATTCATAAACAAAGAAAATCCTATACTGCTTCAAGTATAACACTGATGTTGTATACCAGGGCTGACATGTAGGGTTATTTTCATTGTAGATAAGTCTATTGATTAACTTATCGGTTCATCGATTAGTTGTTTGGGCTGTTAAAAGTGTCGAAAATGTTGATCGGTGTTTGCAAAAGCCCCCAAGATGATGGTTGGCGATTAATTTTAATAGCGGACAAGTAATTGAGTAATCATCATTAGTTTCCTGTACCTCACACAGACTCATGGACATATTCTCCAAGTTTGTAATTTTTGTTTTAATCCAGTGGTTTCAACCTAGCCTGACTATTAATAACAGGTTTTCCATAGTTACTAATTACGTATGTACCAATTATTATGAACAGCACATCAACCTGACCTTATTTCACATCTCGGAGGCAGAATGAAACTTTCTGACAAAGTAGTTCAGCTCAGATAAGTCTTATAGCTCATCAAATTAAATGCTTCTTGAGATTTAGGCTTTGCACTTGTTGTTGTCAACTTCATCCATGTGAGGATTGGACTGGAGGGGACATGGGCATGTGTGCTGTGGCTTAATGGCAGTAAGCCTGCTTTGTGCTGACCATTGAGCTCTGACTTTGTTGATTCGTGTGACAGTTCAACATGTTGCCGAAAAGACGCTGAGGAAGCTGTCCAGACTGACCGTGACCTGTGCTTGACTGAGGCTCTTACGCTAGCACTTAGTTATGAGGAGCTCCTGTTTTCTCCAGAGCACATGTGACGTTATTCAACCGCCTCTGTGCGGAAGTGATCGATCAAACCATCAACATTTTTGAAGTATGGCAATCACTCAGGTAGATAATCAATCTGTATGTACAGTTTGCCACAAATCCTGAAGTTTGCACAGAAGCTGTTCAAAAACGAGTTATCTTGCCCACAAATAAATCCCATCACTGTGACTCAGACTGATAATGTTTTGGGGAAATTATAATGAATTACATAAAAAAAAACCTCCACAAAAATTGGGAGTCCATGGCAAGTATTTTAATCACTTTTGAGAGCTTAGTCATTTTAATTTGCAAAATGTTATGCAGCATTAGCATGCACCTGAAGTCAGATCCCTCATTAATGTTCTTAGTTAATGGGCTGTTTTCCAAGAATAATAGGCAGCTGAGAAATGCACTAAAGGGGAACCAAAACAGATTTAGGGCCTTTCTTAAATGAACCATTTACATCTTAATGGCCTGTCATACTCTAAGTAGTTTGGTAGTTCTGTGGGGCAGTTTCTTTAAATTATGCACCATTAATTACAAGAAATTGTTTGTGCATGAAATGTCATTGTGTCATACTTCACCTCTGGCATTGCTGCACATTCACAACATGTGTAAATGTGGGTCATGTAATCTTATTTTCCCCCTGTAGTATTTCTTCTGCTGCCCTTCTGCACGCCGCTGCAGACGCGAGTAGTGAGTCATGTGACATCACTCTTTCTGCGTTCTGAGAAGAGCTTGTAAATTCCAGTAAGGATATATGAGGGGTGTGGGCCCAGTATGTCACACTACTCCCATCAAGCCCGTGAGATCTGGCTTCAAAACGCTGAGACGTCAAGCACGTGGGCGTCACTCTTACGTGATCGTGTTTGGTGGGGCTGAAGCATGCTGAAGCAGAGCCTCCCCCTCTGGGAATATTTAACTTAACCACTTTTGACATGGAACAGGGCAAAAAGTTCAGACAGGGCTTAACCAAGTCTACGACTGCAGTCAAAGTCATGCAACAAGGACTTAACAGATATTTTCTCTCACGTCGTCCTCTTTTGACGAGAGCTTTGGCTATTCCTCTTGAGCCATATTATCCTAAGTATGGCACCTTTACTGGAAGCTGCTAACAAGAAACCATCTTCCTGCTGGTTTTAATCTCACATTTATGTTTTGTAGCGGTAGATTTGTATACATGCTCTATTAAAATCACAATAGTGGAAATAGATAATTAATAATAGTGAACTCTTATAATAATAATAGCTGAATTATAGTATCTTTTCTGAGTAACCGACTAATAAATAAGCCAAATGCCCAGCAAAGCTCTAACAGCCAGTCTAAACAAATGTCAACAAATCAAATTTTTGCATGTGACAAAATGTGACATGCAAATGATTATTATACCTGACAAATGGACAGACACCTGACAGATGATACAAATTAATTTCTCTACTTCAAAAATGAAATTCACTGCTTAAATATTGTCTTAAAAAGGGAGACGCCTAAAAGGTTCACTGCGCAGGTAGCACACGTGCTTTTTTGGGGTCAATGTCAATATAAATAAATGTGGTTTTCCAACACACTGACATAGAAATGTAATGGTGGCAGGATATTTTACAGTTTAACAAAAAAAATGTACTGTCCAAAATAACATCAGTACACTGAAGCAATAAACTTTGCTGATAATTTAATAGTTAATTTTTTTTAAATGTAATTTTATATACTATTTTAATCCCAAATTGGGAAATTCTTCTTCTTTTTTTCACCCAAAAGTATTTTTTTTATGCATTTTGGTATGTAAAAAAAAAAAAAGAAGCATTTAAGGCAACATATACGCTGGTATGATATATCACTGTATGTAATTTTGGCAGAATCTGAGATGGATTTGACATTGAGATTGTCCTCAGTACTCTGAATTAAAACAGAGTACTGATGGTAAGAGGTTGGACCGCCTCCAAGTCATTTTTTTTTGTTGTTTTTTTTACCTCTCCTGACTGGAGAGATTTCATTGTCAGAGCAAAGGTTTAATGACTTTCACAACAGCAAAATAGAAGTTTCCCAGAGTTAATTGATGCAGACAGTGCAAAGCTAACAGTGGTGTTTGACAAGCTTAATATGAAGAACCCTGGTTTAAAATATTTAGTGTTCGGGCTGTAGTGACTGAATGTCCTTGGCCTTCTCTGCAGTGACTTGGGGGATTTGTGAAGGAGAGAAACTGCTTCCTGATATTAGAGTAACTGGCATTTTCTTCTCTCTTCATGCATCACCACTGTATGGTGTGCGTAGCAATTATGCCTTAATTGCTTTGGCCTACTTCTGGGTGATGTCATATTAAGAAGCAGGTCCTGAAGGTACAACAGGAAACAACATTCATGTACGCATTGTAAGATGTCTGTCACGTCCAGCAGGTAAAATGCAGAACATTATAATGTGTTTCCGTTGTTTACATTCAGTCCGATACACATCATAAAGGCCATGGCTAGTTTTTTGCTCGTCATAGTTTTTTCATTCCCTACTACTGCTGTCTGCAGATTTTTGGAGGGAAAAAAAGCCTTTGGAAATTCAACAGTTTAAGTAGTTAAACGCCAGCACACCACAAACCCTCGACTCCTTTTCTGTGCTGATTCTTAGGTACCCTGCAGCGATCGTAAGCTACAGAGGGAGCCAATGTGGAAATGACAGGGTGGCTAAAATGTCTGTATACAGCAGGTGCTAATGAATGGGGACAGACAGCCACAATGCAGTGTGCTCTCTTTAATTATCGCCAACTTCTCTTAAGTCATTTTCTTCTTAAGTGATCAGAAGTTGTGGAATGAGTGTAGGGTGAACAAACTTCTTCTAATCTACCGTAGAGTCTGAAAAGAGCACATAAGCTACGGGAGAAGACCGGAGCTAATTATGTACTTTTGCTAAGGCCTGTTTTGGTAAATGAGTCACCTAGCTGCTTGTGTTGGAGAGCAATGTTTACAAGAGGTCGGACCAGTGCTCCTGTCTTGGTGAAGACAGGTTTTTTTGTTAAGAGTAACTCTATACTTTCTTCCTACTGATCCTGTTCCTGTCCAGCTCTGAGCTCCGGTCTCCACTATAGTCTCATTACAGCCAATTGGATTAGTACAGAGGAGGGACTGAGCCCTTGTATGTGTGTATATGCGTCTGTGTCTGAGGCTTGAGGCCAAAACAGCCCCTCTGTAGTGGTGTTACGTAAGCGAACGGAAGAATCTCTTCCCCTTTACTGGCATTGTTTTACTCATCCTGAAAACAGAACTGCTTGTGCGTTGTTCCACAATATTTCTACGGGGGGAGGTTTCCAGAAAAAAAAAACATTATTTGCTATTCAGAGAATCATTCCTCTTGCAAAGAGTTTTTGGGAGTGAAGTCAGCCACATGGAAGCATAAGTTACCACTGAGGAAATTAAATGTAGTGAACTTGGATGACTTATCACTGCAGTCCTGCGATAGCCTTATGATCTCCTTTTTCCTCGGAGCTAGCTGAAATATGTATTTGAAACGACCTGAATTAATAATGCAGGTCAGCGTTACGTAAGCTCTGTGAAAACCTGCAGCCCCGTCAGGCTTGAACACAAGCGCTCTGGACATGTGCGTGGTCATTTTGTTTGACCTCACCCTGAACTCCAACCCCTCGGCTCAGTCCTCGCTGACCCTTCACGGGAGAACTGACTCACATTTCACTCTTTATAAATCTACCCATCACCACGTGCCCAACCCCCATTCAACTTGGCAGTAACTTGAACAGAGGGTGCATGTGCTTTAGTCATAGCAGTAACACCAGAGCAGTCTGTGAAGTGTCAGGCTAGAGAAGTGTCCCTTATCTGGCTGCTTGACCATGTGAAAAGCACAAGGGCAAAACTGCACAGGCAGCAGTGGCCCTGCATGTGACCGTGACGGAGAGAAGAGGGATGCAGAGCAAGATGGCAAGAGCTTGCCGAGGTGTCAAAACACTTGATCCAGCCACTGAGGCTCTCAGAGAGGAGAAATAGTTGGTTTTGAGGCTGAGCTAGCAAATGAAACGTATTGTGTGGCGTCTGAATTCGTCCAGTCAGGTGCATTGAAGTGAAATTAACAGTGTTACCCAGGGCATAATAGCTGAGCCGTGGCTGACGTGTTTTTGTGTCAAAGCTTGCTTGCTCCTCTAGCGAGAAGAGAAAAACAAAAACAGAAAGGGCCGAACTCTGCTGAACAACTTTGTGTTTTTGATACAAACTTGAAGTTCCCACATTTTATGAACACTGATACGGCAAAATTCCATTCTGTAGATAAGCAAATGTGCGATTTTAATATCATGTTTATACCGATACACTGCTGCAACCCTGCCCAGCTTGAATTATTCCTGGGAACAGGAACATTCATTATCAATGTGATAACTAATTTCTTTCTCCCTGACTCTCTGTCTGCAGTCGACCTGTTGAGAGACGTGACCTGTGTCTGAGCCCAGCGATGTGGATCTGCATGGTTTACAATGAGACGGACACTAGCGTGGACTTCCGCCTCTGCCAGGACTATGGCCTCATCCTGTCAGTCTTCTCCCTCATCTACCTCCTGGTGTGCTTCCCATTGGGGCTGTGCTACAATGCGCTGCTGGTCGTGGTCAACCTCTCCAACAAGGTGTCCATGACCATGCCAGATGTTTATTTCGTCAACATGGCCATTGCGGGCCTTGTGCTCAACCTAGTGGCGCCCGTGGAGCTGCTTAGCTCCACCTTCACCCGCTGGCATGCATGGGAGTACAACAACGAGGTCTACATCACCCTGCTCATCCTCTTCAATATCTCCTCTCTGGTCATCATGTATTCCACCACGCTGCTCAGTCTGGACTACTATATAGAGCGCGCGCTGCCTCGTACATACATGTCCAGCGTGTACAACACCAAACATGTGTGCGGGTTCATCTGGGGTGGGGCGGTGCTCACGAGCTTCTCGTCGCTGCTCTTCTACGTGTGCAACCACATCTCCACTAAGATGGTCGAGTGCTCCAAAATGCAGAACAAGGAGGCAGCGGACGCCATCATGATGTTTATTGGCTACGTGGTTCCAGCTGTGGCCGTTCTTTATGCCTTTGTGCTCATTTTGCGCATTAGGAAGGAGTCTACACCTCTGGATCAGGACTCCGCTCGCTTGGACCCTTCTATCCACAGATTGCTGCTAGCCTCAGTCTGTGTGCAGTTTGTACTGTGGACCCCTTACTACATGACCCTGTTGGTACACACTGTAGCCGGTGCACCAGGGTACATTAGCAACGTGCATTACTTACCTACCTATTATTTCTTAAGATGTGTGTCCAAACTGCTGGCTTTCTCTAGCAGCTTTGCCATGCCTCTCATGTATAGGCAGATGAACAAAAACTTCTCCAACAAGCTTCAGCGGCTGCTCAGGAGGCTGCACTGTGGAGACCAGTCCTGCCCTCATGAACGCTCAACAGTGCAGCAAGTGGTGACGTGAGATCTCCCCCCCTGGGAGATTACTGTCGCCCCTCCCACTCCCCCTTTTCCAACTCTTGGCCAAGCCGGCACTTATCTCCCCCCTACAGAGCCAGTATCTGACTGGGCTCTCTCGCTGCTCTGGACTGTGTTAAGAGCGACGTAGCTGACTGTGGAATTTCCTGTCACCTTCCAGAACTTGATCTGATCTATCTAGCGCTGCAGTGCGGACAAACCAAGCAGAAACCACTAAGTGCTGTTATTTTTCTCGTCACCGCATGAAGCTCTCCACAAAGATAGTTGGACCTCTATTTTGAGGGCAGTAAATCGGTGAAAGCAGCTGATAACTACCCAGTGTCTTCTCTGGGTTTCACGCTCACAAAATGTTCTTTTAGCGAGGGACTCCCAAGCACTACACCATTGCGGTGAGTGCAACTTCCCTGATATCGCAGTTGCAATGTGCACGTTTGATGCATGACTTGTACACATCATGCTACTAAATCCCCAAAGAGTAATTTGCAAATTATGCTTAACACGCAAAAGAAATCTAGTAGACTTAAAACTTTATTAATCAAAGGATGTATGGTGTTTGGTATATTAACAATCCACCACAGCAAATGAACATGCACTTTGTGTTAAAAACAAAAACATTTTGCGCTGATGGAAGTGAACAGTGATCATCAGTTTACTGCCCTCAAATTAGAGGAATGGTCACTTGAATGAGAGGACAGTTCTTCTTTTAAAAAACTGAACTTCCTCTTTGCCAATATATCTTGAGAGTGATTCCTCATTATGCGAGCAAATAAGCTTCACATTGTACAGGTGGGGTACAGTGTTAATCTCTCTTACAGAAACAGCAGCTTCATTTCAAAACCCATTTTCTTTCTGGATACCAGTATGATGTAGGCGCTGGTATTCAGAGACGTACTCATTTCACCTTGATAGATTGAGTTCTGAGGTTTTGATCGACTCACGGCATAAAGAGATTATTTTTGCATATGTTATAAGCTCCGCAGCAACTATCATAGAATACATTATACAAAATATACATCCACACCACTTTGAAGTCACACAGAAATACATCAAACGCTTACATAAAGCTTGTATTCAGGGTTCAGACATAACCGGTATACCTCTTGTGATCGTTGCTGAAATCGCATCACTTGTTAATCATAAGCAGTTCAAATCAACTCGTAAAAAATCGATTCATTCATTTGAGCAGAGAGCCTCAGCCCAGTATGTGATATGTTAAGCTGTGGAGAGCCTCCGATAGGGTCGGCGAAGTCCCCACGGGGGTCACAGAGTGGGCCCTGAGGAGGTGCCATGTACATTCCCTACATCGTATGAACACTCATGAAATATGAAGCCTGACTGGGTCACTCTCGAGGGGCTATCAAAAACCTTCACAAAGTATAAAACACTTCTCTGCCAAGCACCTGCAGACGGTGTGTTTGACACAGAGTTTGAACTGTAATGCTGCTCAGATGCATTCAGGCAGATGCATCTGCACATTATTGGCAAAGCTGCTTTGCTTTCTTGCCTGCCACTTAGTGAAAAGACAACAGACTAATGCATCATGGTTACAAAATGAAAAAAATATATAAGCTTGTTGTTTTTGCATGAGGTCTGTTGCTTTTCTGAATGAGAGGGCCAGTGTATAAGTCATCCTGTGAACAGATACACCAGCAGGGTGGGGCATTCACTTGAAGACAATTTAATTTACCCCTTCAAATAGAACATTTTAGGTTAATACTGATCTGCTAAAAGTCCGCTTGGCTTTTTAGAGGATTGCCAGATGTATTAACACAAATGTGACGCTTTTCATACAGATACAAAGTAATTATTAAGGTTATAACATTGTGTCACACCTACACATATCATATTTATTTTAACAACCTGCCACTAGACGCCTCGTAGTTTTTCTCTACGGACGACGTATGAAACTGTCATTTTTGCTGCATCGCCCCACCCTCGTTACGTGTATTCAATTGGTTACATGTACTGTTTATTTTCAACTGAGGCTGTGTGTTTACATTAAATGCCATAATAAGTTCTGCCCCGTAATGAAAGCTTGCATGTGTTGGGAAACAGTTAATCATTATTTGAACTCGGCTCAAAGTCCTGATGCTTGCTGTCCATTTGGGATCAGAATGCAAACAGCAGTACTTCAGTCAAATGATCCGCAGTTCAAATCAAAGCTTGTGGTCTGATGGAGTAAATTTAAGCAGCATTTCGTAAGGTGGCGTCCATTTGCAGATTCAATCGGTGCCCTACGTACTACCAGAGATTGCATTTGTGTCCACATTCTTATTACTTAATCAATAGGACCCACAGTGACGCTTGAATTATAATAGTGTTCTGATTATGTGAACCTGTTGCCACAGGTATTTGTACAAGTTTAATCTTGGTAGAATTTATATCCATCTTTACATTTATTATGGGGAGAGACATCCAACAAAAAAAAGCACTCAACAAAGCTCATTATCTCTTATTTTGATGATAAAGTTCATTCTCCCAACTACACAAACCCATTAACATGTTATGCCCATGTTGTCTTTCATATGTGCATGCGCCATTTGGTCTAATGTTTTTTTTCTTTTCTCACGCCTTGACTTTTCACCAAATTTCACTGAAACCCATTAAGTTGTTCTTTGAAGAGTCAAATCAGACTCCCTGCCAGAGGTAATAATTAGCAATCATCACAGACAACTATAAATAAATAAAGCTCAATCAACTTGAGCTCAAAATCACACCCAACTCAGATTACTGTTCAGTTCTCATGTGGAGTTGTTATTTCAGAGGGGCCATAATCTCACGCCAGCACAAAGAAATTTGAGTAATAATCACTGAGTTCAGTTAAATTGCTAAAACAGTCCCAGTGTGAAACACCCTTGATGTCCTCTTGTGTCGAATGTATGCAGACGCATTTTAGCTATTTTGAACGGCAAAACCTCAGAAGTCCAGATGAATCCACTCTCAGATGTGATGCTTTTGTGACTGTGTATGCAAGTGTATATGTATAATACAAAATAATGTGTATATATTGTATGTGAGAGATTTACAGGAAGACACCATGCTCTTTCAAAAATACAGTATTATTTTCGGAGAGATATATTTAGATTCTGTAAGTAATCTACGCTATTGTCAACTGAGTCAAAGACTGATTAAACAATAAACTAACATGGATATTACCCTCAGTGACGTCTGACCGTTCTTATGATGATGTGAAAGTATGTTGAAACATCAGCTGTGCAGTCTGTTGTTGTATTTCCAAACATCTTTTTTCTTAACATAACACATGACATGTTTTAGGGGGGCGAGTCTTTGGAATTGTTGCTTCTTGCCCAAAATTGTCCCTTCAAATGTAAATATAGTGTTTTAGTTCACTTTTTTATTTGAAAAAGACTGCGTGACTTACATTCTGCTTATTATCTCAAGCTTACGTGAAAACAAAGTGTTGTTCATTCCAGCTCATCAACCCTCTGATCCTGTGATCAGGTCAAGGTGGATTGGCAGGTTGTTCTTCCCTCCCTCTTTGCACCGACAGTGGGAGTGAGGACGGATGCCACAGCTCCCCTCCTGTTCGCCACACTGCTGACAGCGGATTGCTTGTGGCGAGACCCTTCAACCACGCCACTCAGACTGGGGAAAATAACTAATTCCAGGCATTCTGGGAATTGTTTTGTCTTCCGTGGGTCTGACGGTCCAATACTGCTGCCATTCACAATGAAAACAATGTTGTGTAGGCTACATCTGATGACAAGGCTGCACACTGAGAGCTGTGCGACTGCCTGCATGTCAGAGCCGCGACAGGAAGCTAGCAGGACCGAGATGACGAGGCGATGGATCCCAGAGAAAATCTAACTTTCTAATTAGGTTGCAATTGAAGCTAAACAGGCTGAGTTAAGGTGCCATATTGCAGGGAAGATTAATCATAATGCTCTTGTCACTACACACCCCTATTTCTTAAAGTCACATGCAGAAAAAGTAAAGGCACACCAGTGGTTGTGTGTACTTACAAGATCTGTAGAGCCAAAAAGCAGAACAAACACAAGAGGTTCAGCAGCAGCAGGAGGAGGAGGAGGGAGGTCTTGAATTATACTGTACATACTACATCTGGAAATGATATGATAATGGAGTGAACTGAACATGGTTGCCATTTCCCCCTCTGAGGAGTTTCACAAGGCTTCCACTTGATTTTGTTAGTTCAAGCAAACACAAAACACAACGAGCACATTTCATCAGTCAGTGTAGTTAACATCTGTATTTATATGTAACTTCTCCTTTCAAGGGAACAGTAAGCTTATGATGCAGGGGGGGGTTTCCTAAGGTGCAATACAGCTGAAGAAGTATGACATCATTACTCTGCCTGTAAATGCACTGGCCACTAACGGCAATAGACCAAAGTTTCAGTTTCAACCTTCTGCCGGTGTGTGTGTGCGTGCATGCGTGCATGCGTGCGTGCGTGCGTGCGTGATAAAGAGGCTTTATGCCAAGACTTCATGTCATGTCAAATTCTGTGAAACTAGGCACTGAGCTAAGAATAGTGGACTATGAATACATAATACATACATAATTCCTGTATTTTGTATTCTTCAGTTGGACAGATATCGAGATGGAGGCTATTGTTAGATGATTGCCTTGCAGTGTATCAATAGTCTAATCACAGAATTGCTGTATCGTGTTGTTACCATCAGCAACGTGTCGTGAATCGTAATGTATATTGGAGTAGCCTACTCACTCCCAGCCCTCTGGTAAGTATTGAAAGAGGAAGTCCTATTTTAGCTCGAAAAAAGGTCGTCAACAAATAGAATACATGCCAACTAAGGTTCCTTTTTTTCTCTGTATTGTCTCATTGTTGCATTGTGAGCTTAGTTTAAAGTAAAATGTTCCTATTTTTTGGAAACATTGACACCTTGGTCTTGTCTGTTTGCGTGATTTGCGCCAAATATGTCAAGCTAAAAACAACAGGTTGTTAAGATAGCAGGCTAACAGGGAAATAGTTAGCCTGCTGTCCAGTAGTAACAAAAAAAACACCTCATATTTCATATGTTTAATCCGTACAAAAAGTAATTATAAGAATGACAACTTGCAGTTTAAAAACGGGGTTAGCTGTGTATTATTGTTCTTTCCACTCGTTTCCAGTTTTGGGCCAAAATAAGTTAACAGGCTGTTGACAGTAGCAATAAGTGGTATCCAGTAATAGTTTTAGTATTTCACAAAGAAAACTATGTTTTTTTTCTTGACAAAAATGAGGCTGTATGTGGTCCAAATGAATGGTGTGTAGAAGTAAAGGCTTTTGCAATGTAAGTAGACCAGGAAAAGCTCTTAACTGTACAAGCATCTGTCTGGGAATGGGGTTACGCTGACAAAGCACCGTTTTTAACGTGCTACATTAGTCTTAATGTTGTTTTTCTCCTTTAGGGGTTCAGCCAGACCAAAAGTATTAGGGTCAACTCCAGTCAAATGTACAGCCTCGCACATCGGACCACCTATGTAGGCAGAACTCTTGGCTTGTGGCTTTGAATGTTTTATCTGGCTGTCACCCAGATTTCACACACACCCGCAGACCGCAGTTTTTTTTTCTTAATGTGGGTCAAATTGGGCTGCATAACGTAAAGACTAAAACAAGACGAGACAGGTTACAGCCAGTGTTGGAGAAGACTATCTCACACTGTAATCCAGAGTGTCATAAAGAGGGCAGCAGTGAAATAAAACCCTGAATCCTTGAACTGCAAGAACAGTGTTAGACCCCAGAGGAGCCCCCATAATGAGATCAAATAGAAAAGGCCATACACCGTAAAGCCGAGATGGTTTTGCTCCTAAATTGTATTTAACCTCGAGCCGATTAAACAGGCAAAACATTAAACTGATAATTGCCCTCAATTTAGAATATATAACTGCGACGGGCGAACTCAATAACACAGCTATATTTATTTTCAGACTTGACATGTTTGAAAGCTCCCACCGTGTGAATCCTGCAGCTCGGAGCAGAGACTGCAGGAAGGAGTCTTCATCTCTGACCCACCGCATCACTTCAGCTCTGTGGAGACAAGTGGACCAGATGCTTTAAAAACAATCCACCCTTTCCTCCCCTGCCAATTCTGTTCTTTGCTTTTCCTCTTCAGAAATGGGAGTAGAGAATAAAAAAAATATATAAAAAAAAATCTCAAACAATAAAATCCCAGCATCAGCTAAATATCAAACATGGGCCCTGGAAGCAGTGCAGAGGAGCTGGACTGTGCAGGATGTTCCATTCAGAGGTTGTGGTTGTGGCTGTGGGAGATGTTGGACGGAGCCAGAAGCACATCAGACTGGTAAGTGGAGGCAGATGAGGGTGTTGTACCCTCCCTCCTCTAGACCTCCCACTTTCACTCCCCCAACCACAAGCAGTTAAACCCCACAACTTCCCATTAACAGCACTGGTAATGTTTTCTTCTTCATTAGGTGTCACTGGATGGGAAGTATTGTTTTTTTTTTTTCTTTTCATACATGTACGAGAAAACAAAAGTTACTATAATGGCATGTTTTCATAGTTGTGGTATGATTTCATGGTTATCATACTAAAAGACCGAGACCACAGCAAACGCTGGATCCCCCTTGTCATTTACCGTATAATTCAATTATGTCGCCTTCAGCTTTCTTTGATAGTATTAGCATACAAACTCCAACATAACGCTCTCACCTGCTGTATTTTGGTGCAGAAATAACTTTCAGAAACCATCCTCTTTTATTTTATTTTCCTCAGCCAAAGCTGGAACAGTGATGTTCACCTTGCAAAACATTATTCACTGTCTGTGCCAGTGGGCCACCCAGTGGAGATAAACAGGGAGTGCATCCTCTCTCACAACCACTCAGGCCCATCAATCCAGCGGGAAACGTCTCACAAAGGAAGCAGTTTCGAGCACAATGTGTAAATTCAGAGCGACAGAGATCACAAAGAGACAACATTGAGGCCAGTCTAGAAGGCGGGAGATGACATACTTACTTTTCTCAGCCATGCAACTGACAGAACAAGACATAACACAGAACAACCAGTCACTTTAAACAACCTTGCTGCCACACACGTCACAATATCTTCAAGTGGATTATATCACACTTCCACATCAGCCATTTTTTCAACACGCAAGGTCCTTTTTTTGGAAGCTGGTCGTAGCGGTACATTTTCCAGATGAGCTCAATGTTGACTTAACCTTACGTTACCTAATCACTTCCATGGAAGTGCATTAGAGACGAGAAATGTCACAACTTCTCTGTTCAGTCTTTTTGGCAGCCTGTAGGTAGGATTATGACATATGCACCAAGTCTGCTATCAACTGGGCCTCAAGCAGTGCTGTCACATTTAGTTTGTTCGACTGTGACATGTCTCAGATCTGTTTCCACCCCAGTGAGAACAAATACAACCAATTTTACCTTCTCTGCTTGAGTGCTGCATTTGAGTAATACTTCATTATCTTGCTCTCATTTCACTTCATCACTATTCAGGAAATATTCATACTCTCCTCCTCTCCCGCCGTTCTTTAACAGTCACCAGCACCTTTCCACTCGACTGACTTCCACATCCCCACTTTCCCCTTATCTGTGTGAAGTCATGCGGACTGAATAGCTGAGATTTCAGGTAGCTGAGAGAAATTCGCACAAATCTGTCTCACTATGACCTCTCAGACTGTCTGTTCTCTCCTTTCTTCATCTCAGCTGCTGAGGCCACTTTCTACTACAACTAAAATCCTCTTCTTCAAACCCGCAGAGGCTGTGCTCTGCTGTATCCTCTCTTGTCCGAAAACCAAATTTCAATTCCTGACCGTAGCAAAATCAGCTTTTCGAGAAATGACTCTGTGAGCCATCTGCACTGAAATCATCAAGAGGAACATAACTTCTCCAAGATGGAACCAGGACTTGCCCCACCTCTCATATGCTGCCCAACTATTCTGGTCTCAAGGCAACGCAAGGAGTTCCTGAGAGCATTAATACCCCTTTGTGACCAAGGCGGTTCAGGTGCTGGTTCGGGGCCAGTGCCTACTCTGGAACCAGTTGTTGTATACACCTTAATTGGACCTGAACAGACCTTGGTGTTCTCCCGATGCACCACAGTCCCCACGCTGGGCATTGACCCGGAAGTCGTCCATGGCAGAAATCCGTAGCTGGTAAGAAAAACAAAAGAAGAAGACGACAACGCTTCTTAACTTGTTCGGTATGTGACATAATAGGGTGACGGTCCAGTAGCAACTAGCTGAAGCAGTGCTCCGTGGTGGAGTCGGACATACTTCCATCAATAAATCAGTTATCCCCTGGGTCAATGACAGAAGTCCAAGTAAATGGCCTAATCGAGCTATGACTGTAGTGCGCATGGAAGAGTATTGGGTGACTGACTGATGTGACTCTACGGTGGCTCTCACGTGCTTCACAGTGAGCAGTAAAACAGCCACAAACAGAGCACAGACGTCACGTCATGATATGCTGGTTAGCAAACGCATTGAATATGCTACTTGGCATGTTGAAGCAAGCCACTGACACCTGGCTTCTCCGCGGCAAACCCTTTGGGAGTAGATTGCCTGGTCCCAGTTTGTCTACTGGGTGAAAGGAGTTATTGGAATCAGCTGAATTTTATGTTGAATATTTAAACCAGAAAATATATATATACAGTATATGCACAGTAAGTATAGACAAGTGATTGGAGTCAAGAAACCTGATTGGACTGTTGGCTGGTATGGACAGTTTAGGCCGCCTTAATGTAAGGATAGATAGTAGAGAGTATGTCATGTGCGTAGCAGTGCATTGGGGTTTTCTGCCCCAACTAGCCAGCAGGCATCATTCCTGTTGCTGTTTGTGTCACATTCAAAGCCCTGGAGCTGCTGCGAGGCCCTGCCAAAGGAAGCTGCAACCCCATACCCCCAGGCAATGATCCGGCCTTGGCCTTGACTTCCTCTCCCCTCTGACTGTCTAATGGATGAAGTGACCTTCCCATCTTATTAAGATCTCACAGTCACATTCTGTCTTTTAACGCAAAGTGGAAATTCTTGTTGTCATGGAACAAGGACCCTTTCACCCCTCTAATCCGTCTAGTTATAAGATGCGATTCCTCCGTAGCCACAGCTGATTTCGCAACTGCATGCTGATCATTTGGGAATAATCCCACTTGCCTTTCATCATGGTAAGCCTATATGATATCAATGTGTCAGATCAATAGCGTTTTCTATGCTTTAATATCAAGAAGTCTGCTCAGTATCAATATGTATGGCTCTGTGGTAGCAGATGGTTATTGTATGTCTGCAATTATCTCAGGCATCTGCAGTTAATGCATCCCAGCAGACGCGACACCAGCCAACTCCACATCAAACAGGTCTCGGTAGTCACAGCTTGGACACATAGATTATTTCAAATGACATTATTGTTACTCCTTGCCCAGGAGCGAAGAGTCTGTTCTTTTTCCCCCTTACTGAGAGTGAAGGCTCACAGTTTTTTTTTTTTCAGATTTATCCGAATGTAATTGTAGTATTGAGAATGAACATAACATTGAACAGAGAATGAACATTAAGCAGGCAAAGGTCAATGTTTATTGTTGTGAGGGAGAATCAATAATCGATCCAGATCAGTAGGCAAACTATCGTACAGCAATATTGATGGAAAAACTGTGAAAGGTCAGGTGCAGTTTGTTGACACGACCCTTAAGACTAAGAGCTCGATAACCCAGGTGAACAAATACTGCAGGAAATATAAGTGGTTTCCATAACAACACAAGCTGGTTGAAGCAAACACCGTCCAAACTTTCCTCTGTGTTAAAATCAGCTCCCTGCCAGTTCAGCCGCTCTGGATCTTTGTGGATGCTCCGCGGACACCTAGAATCACAAACCGGGCAAGAACGAAAAGGGAATCTGATGAAGCATAGTGACAAACCATGGGTGACAGATCATCTCTTGCCTGTCTCTCCCGCCCTCCTCTCTTCTCCAGACAGGGTTGGGCCAAACAGCAGGTGGTGCAGAAGAGAAGCCCGGACATGGGATACACAAATCTCTGTCTCTCTGACTTCTGCACCAGACAAGCGTGGAGGAACATCAGATCCTAAATTCAAAAAAAGTAAGTGCCGCTTTTGATTCCCACATCTTTGCATTTAAAACTTCACTCCAAGTGATACCACATGTGTTGTGAATCCAGCTGGGTAATGAATTCTACAATATTGCTCTTTCTTTCGCTCCCTACGCGTGCAGAGTTGCTTATTTTAGTTTCTGACAGAGCACTTTGACACGATATCAGGTGTTACTGATTTTGGCAGAAGATTATCAAACCAAAACATGCTCAGAACTGTTTCCTGTCGCTGTATTACAAATGGATAACTCGGGAGTCAGATATGGGAACGAGAGTTTGGTTTGTTTTTTTCAGCTACTGGAATATTTGGCTATAAATAAGATGATACTTGGAAGCTTAGATGAGTCGTAAAACAAATTCATTACTCTTCCTGTGTCTTGTGCTTTTGTGGGGTTTTATAGATTCCTTACTGCTTTCAAAACTACAGGTGAAATATTGTAATGTTATGTTACATTTCTCGTCTGTATGCATGCTGAATTATTGCTGCCCAGACTACTGTCAATAAGAATGCATTAATATTGAAGAAGGTCTGTGAATTCTTGCTAAAGGTCATGTTTGTCAAACAGAATACAGTCTTTTCCATCACTGGGGAAAGTCTGAGATTCTGGGCCTAAAATTCGAGGAGGAGGAGGAGCGTTAGTAACAGAAATCTTGCAGTAAAGATAGAACCTAGATTTAGTTTCTGTATGCAGATTTGGCAGAATGGAGCGAGTTTGTTAAATGTTTATGACAAATATGTTTTCATCTTGGCAATCAATAGTCATCAAGTCTGGACAAATGAGTGAGCTCAGAATAGCTGAGGATTTCTCAGGAAGATTTCAATGCATCTGCTTAAGTCTGAAGCTTGAATGTTAATGTGTTGACGTAGTTGTCTGCCATCCGTTTCAGGCCCCGTCCACATTCTGTCACCAATTTACACTTGATTTTCATACTGGATGTTGAGATGTTTTGTCATTAGTGATAAAAGGGCCATAAATCTTAGTTATTCTGATAGATATTCTGATTTAGCTGCACACAGGATTGCTTCTTTTTCAAGTCTGCATACCTGATTCTCTTTTGTGTTCTGATGTTTTTTTTTCTCCTCTCCACAGCTCAGGTGTCACAGCAATAGCCTCTCTGGCTGAGGCTCGCTGAATAAAGATGCATGTGGACTTGGAGGGACAGAGCAGCACTCGAATCAGATGACTCAAGAAAGAAATCCTCCCCCTAATCTCAGTCTGGATGAAGTTAATCATCAGGTTATAAAAGGCCAAGGACGGTTTTCAGACATGGAGGTTTTTCTCTTTTGTATCTGGAATGTATTGTCAGCTGAACCTTGATGCCAACATGGAGTCAAATAAACCGTAACCGTCTTCTGACTCCTTCCTCTGTCAGCATGTCAACGCAGCATAGATGATTCACCCTTTAAAGAGACATAACCGGGAACTAACAGGCTCTAATGATGTAGCAGCTACAGGTGACTTACATGTGGCCTATGATTCAAGACAGTCCAACCACAGTCAGTATGGAAGTGCAGACAACATCTCTGGTCTGGATATATGTTAACAGTACAGAACAACTGAACACTTCGTATGATTACAACACCACGTATTTGACTGAAGACTCAGACAAATACCAGTCATACATTGTTGGTCTCTTCCTGTCCTGCCTGTACACCATTCTCCTCTTTCCTATTGGATTTATTGGCAACATCTTAATCCTGGTGGTGAACCTGAACCACAGAGAGAAGATGACCATCCCGGACCTTTACTTTGTCAACCTGGCTGTAGCCGACCTCATCCTGGTGGCAGACTCCCTCATCGAGGTCTTCAATCTGAATGAGAAGTATTATGACTACGCTGTCCTCTGCACCTTCATGTCCCTTTTCCTGCAGGTCAACATGTACAGCAGCATCTTCTTCCTCACATGGATGAGCTTTGACCGTTACGTTGCCTTGGCTAACTCCATGAGCAGCAGCCCTCTGAGGACTATGCAGCACGCCAAGCTCAGCTGCGGCCTCATCTGGATGGCCTCCATCCTGGCCACCCTTCTCCCCTTCACCATTGTGCAGACACA
Organism: Spondyliosoma cantharus; assembly: GCA_900302685.1. Lineage (NCBI taxonomy): Eukaryota > Metazoa > Chordata > Actinopteri > Spariformes > Sparidae > Spondyliosoma > Spondyliosoma cantharus. Next base: position 59,726 of record OMLP01046148.1, read on the forward strand.
GCACAGGGGGGAGCTGCACTTCTGCTTTGCCAATGTCTTTGAGATTCAGTGGCTGGAGGTAACCATTGGCTTTTTGGTGCCCTTCTCCATCATTGGTCTATGCTACTCTTTGATCGGGCGCATCCTCATGAGAGCTCAGAAACACCGTGGATTGTGGCCACGGCGGCAGAAGGCCCTGCGCATGATCGTGGTGGTGGTTCTGGTGTTCTTCATCTGCTGGCTGCCGGAGAATGTCTTCATCAGCATCCAGCTGCTGCAGGGCACAGCTGACCCATCGCGGAGGACTGCTACCACCCTGTGGCACGACTACCCACTCACAGGCCACATTGTTAACCTGGCAGCTTTCTCCAACAGCTGCCTCAACCCCATTATCTACAGCTTTCTAGGAGAAACCTTCAGGGACAAGCTGCGTCTCTTCGTTAAGCAGAAGGCCAGCTGGTCAGTAGTGAACCGCTTCTGCCACCACGGCCTCAGTTTACGCCTCCCTGTCAGGAGCGAAGTGTCCGAGGTGTGACTGTTAAGAAGAGGGACAAGTGTTATGAAACTGTGCGCACAAAACATGCTAAAAACTCTTCATATCAAAGTGATATATCACCTTGTGTGAAATATTACCTCAGCTTTCAATCTGTTATTTAGCTTCGTCTCATAGCTGTACCAGTGTCTCAGTTAACCTGCTCACTTTCTGAACAAAAACACAAAAGCACCAAGAATGTGCACCCAAAGACGGATGAAAATGACTCAGTGTGTGCATCTTTGTATGTAGATAACAAAACACGTACAGTACTTAAAGCTATTTTCATTGTTTATCTGCACGTTGGACTGATTTCTTTAAGTGTATTTGGTGTGTTATTTCTTCAAAAAGTTAGCTGGATGGCAAGGCGGGCAAACGAAAGGCTGGAGCAAAATGTCAGCATCTAGCTTTCAAGTACATCCAGTGGGCATTGGTAACTAATGGATAGACGAGTGCCAGAAGCTTTTACATTGTGTGATTTATAATACAAATCTTCCAGAGCGCTTTCTGTGTGTGTGGTATAACCTGTAAAAAAAAAAATAGCAAAGGCTGTGTCACAGCTCAGGAAGGACGTGTAGAGGAAATACTGCTTCGCAACAGATCTAATCAGGCCGTTTGGTTCAGCTGCAAGAGTTTGGTCATTTCAGTCAAAACCCACATGAACCCGCACCTGTTTAACATAAAAAGGCACACAGGCACGTATCGAGAAACTCCCACAAATTTACTTTAAATCATAAAACAGTGTGTGGCGCGACATGTAGTAGTGACTTGCTTTTCACTGTCCCTTTGCTACGTGCATTTCAGCTAACATTTGTTGAAAGCAAATGTCCTTTTGTGTTGCAAAACATTTATTGGACAATGCAGACAAATGTTCACCAAATGTGTTTGTTTTTGTTTTTTTTGTTTTTTATAGAAATAAAGAAAATCCAGGAATACAACATGGAAGTTGTTGATACAACTTATGACAAGAGATTTGTTGTAAAAAGACCCAAAAAAAACAACATTTGAATTAAAAATGTCTTCAAGTATGAGAAAAGGAATAATTAGAGGGTAGCTACACCCTTTATGTTTTGATCACAATCAAACTGACAGGTGATTTAAGAAAATATAAGAAACAATTTTTTGGGGGGGGTGCAGGAAACAGTGAGGGCTCTTTTCAAAGATGGCTGAGTGATTGTCAGTTCCTGTGAGCATGATGTCAGAGCAGAAAGAGGAGGTGTTGTCTGCCTGCAGGGGTTGAGATGGGGTAAACACATCACTTAGTGTTGTCAACGTGAAGCTGCTTCAATCTTCCGTTCTTACCCATGTTTAATATACATTATTCTGATAAACAGCAGTGGCCAGCTGTGGACATAACTAATGGGCCTGTGGCAAACAATAGTCCATAACACATACTTCATCTGCACATCTGTGGCTTGTTTGTCTGTCTGTGAACAGACTCAAAGACCATCACTGGATGTGTGGATATCAGCATTGACATCAGATCAATGAGATGCAGATTACCAGGATACACGTGTACAGTTTAGACATTTTAGAGGCTCAGTAACAGAGGGTTCAATGAATCATGCCATTAAGTTTTATGGCACCTAATGTTTGTTGATCTGTGAGAGCAAACATTATAAATTCTTTCCTTGTACTGTAATATCTAAAATTCAATAGCCCTTACAGTATTTTGCATTATATGATATATGATATGATTTAAAGAATATTTAAGCAAACAAAAACAAACACTGAATTTAAACAATTGGTTCTGTGCATTAGGAATACAGAGGTGGATGTATTTTACATTGATATTTAAAATCTGCGTAATCTGTGGGCCTGAGCTGTGTTTCTGCATCAGGCAGGCAGAGATAATGGCCTGACTGGGAAAAACAGGAGTCCAAACCACAAACTGTTATTCCAGCTGTAACAGTCCCAGCAGCCTGGGAAAGCAGCGCTGAGGATTGTTTAAGTGATTGTTTATTAGAGGTCTGTAGCAAAAATGCAAAACTTGTTGTGGTGCATGGTACTAAAGATGTTTTTGCATGTTGCTTCCAAATGCACCACTTTATGTTCCATATCCTCATCATGTAAGAAAGCGTTCAGCTTTCAGCTGTGGTTAACATTTAACCTTAAACATGTTTAAGTATAGCTTTTATGTGGATTTAGACATGTGTGAAGGCTAGAATATTCTGCACATAGCTCAATTAGAGCCCCAGAGGGTTCAAAGGCAGGAAGACAGGCGAGTAATAATGCAATGAGAGCTGTCAAGTGCATTGATATAAACGAGTAACACCTAGACAACAGAGCCAGTACCCTCCAAGTTCAAGCCTATGTGAGAGGCAAAGGATCATGCTGTTTACATCACACATACACACGCATACAAACACACACATTGGGGATGCTGTGAGAAGAGGTTGACAGTGGACTGTGTGTACAGCTGAGACTACCGAGTGAGGTTAAAGGTTTGTGGTGACTGACGTCACAGAGGAAAAAGGGTGTGACTTTTCCCCTTGCTTACATTCAATACTTCCTCTGGATGATGCTGGATCAAACAATGAGTTTGTGAGGAAAAATCAATTTGGTAAAAGAACATAGTGTAATATCTTTAACTTTTTCACATGTGACATTGGGCAGGTAAACATCTTTATGCAGCCAACTGATGATGATAATATAATCGACAGACAAACTATGAAACTTTTTATTGACTGAATTGGAATAGTTGTTGCAAAAGCATTAAATCACAGTTGTTTTGCAGGCATATGGGCACATTCTCCTCACTGGAGCCACCACCCCTGCTGCTGTTGCTCAAGGTGTGACAGAGTGACCACTTTATTAGGTGCCAAACAAAGTAATATGCAATAAAATATGTATCAATATTCAGTTTCAGGCTGTACGGTTGGTGTTGTATTGGATTGCATTATGTTGAAAGATGTTTTCTAGAGCGTAACCCCTTCATGCATATTAATCAGGATGAACAAAACATTAGAAACATCTTTTAATATACCACAGTCCAGTTCAAGTTGAATTAACACCTCTCTGACACCAAAAGAATCATCACAAAACTGCTACTAATTCATCGCGCAGAGCTGTTTTATTGGATTATATTACACTGTACCGATGAACTGGTACCTAAATGTACATTCCTTAAACTCAGCTTCCAGTTCTTTATCGATTGACTTCACTTTGGGCAAAATATCTTCGCCCCCTTCTAATGTTTCTTATGTAAGGAAGGTACAAGACCTTTTGCAGGAAGTTAAGTGGGGGGTGGGGCATATTAAAGTAATTACAACTGGATAGTCCAGGGTTTATGCATAATTACAAGGTAGTGCACTCGGTGGACCTCAGCAGCTGAATAATGGATTAGAGGTATAATTGCATTTGTACATTAAAATCCCTTAAAGGAAAAAGGAGCTGAATAGAACAGATCAGCTTCCCGGATACAGAGGGTTAGAAAAAGGATTGGAGGTTGACATGCTGCAGTAATTATAAGGCAGAACCCATCAAATTGGTTATTGCCAATTTATTGTGTTTTTAGGGAATCAAGAACAAAAACTTGTGTTATTTTAATTGATATTGATATAAAAAGAAGGTGTAAAATCAGTCACATTTAATAAAACTGTATGCTAAATGCAGCATCGCTAAGATAAAAGAACGAGGAGCAGCCTATATCGCAGTATTTTGAGCAACAAGTGCGACTGAAAACAACGTGAGAGCGAAGCATGTGAGGCTTTTCACATCTCCTCCACCACACCCACCTTCACTCTCATCAGAGCTGTGATTTTCACAAGTGAGGTGTGATGATTTTGTATCTCAATTATAATGCAATATCTGAAAGTCGTAAAAAAAACAAAAACTTTTGAGGACATCTTAATTGGATAAACTGTTCATTTAGTATTCATAGCTCTGATGTTGTTCGCTTGTGTATTGAGAACATTCAATTCTAATTGAGTTTTTCTAATGCAGGTGGTAAATTGGATCATAATTGCAAGCATTTTGCTGAAAAAGACGGCTAAAAAGTTGTTTACAGCTACCACTTGTCTGGGGCAAGGTCATTTATTTATTAAAAATGATATTTTAATTTGTGCCCTGTCCGTTATCTTCAAGAGCAAAATTATTAAACTTAATTATAAAATATACACTTCTCAAAATTAGTTAGGGATATTGGGATGTCAGAATCAGAATACTTTATTAATCCCTGGGGGGAAAAAATGTTTTTGTTCCAGATGCTCCATGCAAGTAGGATAGAAATACAGCATGAGTGGAAACTAGAACTAAAGATAAAGATATAAATAAAACAGTAAAATAGACAATACAATGAAA
>OMLP01046148.1:64558-75430 GCA_900302685.1 Spondyliosoma cantharus
TAGACAATCTGGAAATATATGCAATATACAGTGAAATAGTTAGCGTTATAGATGAAATGAGAATGAGTAATTATAGTTTGTTTGTTTTGTTTTTTATAAATAGCCATATGAGTTCGATCGTCAGACGGAGGAGTTGTGCGTGTGCATGGATATGCAAAAAAAGTCAAAAGAAACAAAATACAAATTCATAGTATACAACGTAGAATTATGTAGTAGACAATAGTCAAATGAAGATTCATTTTTAAAATTGGGTATTTTTTTTGGATGGATAGTTTAAAAGTCTTTTTAAATGAAGGGTGCATTTTCCTGGGGAAATGAATCCTTAATTTTATTTCAAATGTATAATTAATAACAATAAAGAAAACATTTATTTGACGCATAAGGTGTAAAAACAAAGATAAGAGACTATATCAGCAGATATAACACACCAAAGCAGAGCAAGGTTCAGAAGTATGTCGCTGTCTCCTCTGCACAGCGCCCCCCTCCTCCCACCGCCCAGTGTTTGCAGTGAGCGTGCAGGCGGACGTGCATGCACGCGAGCAACAGATCCGAGCGCATGCGCAGTTCATTGTTTTGACTGAAAATGCCGTCGGTTTCGAAAACGGCGGCCAATGCGTCCCCTCAAACCGAGAAACCTACCCACTATACGTGAGTAAAGCTGCTGCAAACAAACTACTCAATCGCTCGTGTCTGAAAGTGTTACTTGCATGTGCACCTATGCGCGTTTGCATTTCTTGCATTCCTCAACTCTTGTGTGTGTGTGTTGAAAACATGGTGCTTTTCCTGGCTTTGTGACTACCTAACGTTACATAGCAAACAGCGACTGCACGCTAACGACATCAGCGCTAATGTGGGGAACGCGGACGTCTTGAATCACTTAACTGACGAGCTAACCGTCAACGGACTCGTCTGCGATTGTTTTACAGAGTTGAGGAATTGTTTTGAATAATCGCTCGGACGTTATACCGTCAACTCGCTCTGCTAAATGATTAGCCAGGAACTCGCTAACCAGTCTGCTTGTAAATAGCTCGGCCTTATTTTGAGTTCCCCTCTTGCTACGCACATTTATAGACGTACGCTCGGGGACTTCCAGCGAGCGTTACGTCAAAAAACGTGCGTAGTTTGCTCTCTGAATAGCAAGCTAACGCGAGTGACCCAAAATACACAGTAGGCTACACCGTTAGCAGCATAACACGACACCCGACTGTCTCTGAACTTTTTTCTCGCCTTCGACTTTATTCCTTAGTTAAAAGTCATTTTAAAAGCCGGTTTCCTGACAGTGTTTTGTTGTTTTACTTTGTTGTTTCAGCTACTTGAAGGAGTTCAGGACAGAGCAGTGCCCGTTGTTCCTCCAGCACAAGTGTACGCAGCACAGACCCTTTACGTGCTTTAATTGGCATTTTCTCAACCAGCGGCGGAGACGACCCATAAGGAGAAGAGACGGAACTTTTAACTACAGCCCCGACGTGTACTGCACGAAATACGACGAGACCACAGGCATCTGCCCAGATGGAGATGAGTAAGTCCCCCGTTTGAGTTGCCGTCATTCTTCAGCTCCTTGAACGCGTCATGGTGCAGCCTCTGATAAACGCCTGGTGTTTTGTTTACATGTTTGGAATGAGGACCATTGCATCTAAAGGAAACACATTACAACTTGGACCAAACCAGAACCGCAAAAACTGTGAATGTAGCTTATCAGGACATTTTTATCACCGCCAGATAAGTGTTGTTGTCTTCCTTAAAGTGACCTTAAATGGCTTTGGACGGGGTTGTGTCCTCATGGGAGGAAGTATGTGTGTTGGTTAAGTCTTACTTTATTGATTGATGATGTAAAAGTAAATTAAAAATAGATACACAGACAAAAGACCAATAGCTGTTTTGTAGTGACGACACTCTTAGAGGACTTTAAGCGGTTTATTGTGGATACAGTGACACGAGTGTGTAGGATAAGAAAGCTCTTTGTTTTTATTGGCATATTACGAGTCCTGAACTAAGGCTATAAACTGTCAGTCAGGTTGTAAATTGCAAATTGGTGCAGGAGCTGTTTATTTTTTAAAAGACTGGTCTTTGTAATCAAAAATGTCCATGGAAAACTGTATGTATGAGTACAGTATGAACAATATAGTTATGTTGAAATTGAGGAAAAAATGATTTCTTGGTGAACAGTGTTTATCATTCATTTGCTGTATCCAAAACACGTGATCTTTCAGCTTCAATATTCCAAGGATGTTTATTTCCCCTTTGTGTTCTTGTGTGCATTCTCTGTACCAAATTCAACATCCTATTTTACGTGGCATTGCTGCACATCTAAACTTTTGGAACAAAACTACTTGAGATGTTACAAAACAATCTCCAGCACTCGCAAATAACTAGTCTTGTTATTTATTATGGGCAAAAAAATTGGGTAAAAAATGAATGCATTCAGTCAGAGGCCATCTTAAGTTGATTCAGATGAATAATAAGAGGCGTTTCAGTGCCAGAGTTCTTGTCGCTACTGTGCACCTGATGCGTTGTTTAAATTTAGGAACGGTGCATGCTGTTTATTTGTTTGTTTTTTCATTACTGTAGTTGTTGCCCCTGGGTGCCCTGCAGCATCATATTTACTGGTGCTACTATTCAATTCAGCTCACGCTAACAATTCTCAAAACAGGTGGCAGTGGCTTTACCTCTTAATCTGCAGCAGGGAGAACATAAACACACTGAGAACTTAAAACGGCACAGCATTTAATTGAGCCCCACGTAGAAATAAAAAAAACAGGGTTATTGAACTAATGGATGAACTAATGGAAAATGAATGACTCCAATCCGTACAATTCCTCCTCTGCCAATGGCAGCTATTTTTGTATGACCTTATGTGTTGCTATAGCAACTGTTGCTACTCAAGAAAGGAAAAAATTGGTTTATTCAAGAGGCTTATTGGCCATACATTTCTTCAGGCATTGCTGGTGTGTCATCCCGGCATTCGCAGTCGAGTTTTATTCCTGATTAAAAATGTGTTCAGCTGTAGGAATTTGCTCCTTTTTATTACTGTTTACAATCCTTGTGGTTTTCTAATGAATTGTTTGGACTATGTTTTAAATGCCAGTGCAGTCCTTGCCTTTTTCATGCTTCTGATAATCATATAATGTGAAGCACATTGCCTGCACACACATCTTAAAGTTGTGTTCTACATTTATATCTTGAACTTTTTAATTTTAATATCAAGCCAAATTATATTCCCTCAGATGTTTTATTTAGATAAAAAGATTAAATAATTGAATGTGTCCTTGCTTCCATAGCTGTCCCTATTTACACCGGACCACTGGTGACACAGAGCGCAAGTACCATCTACGCTATTACAAGACTGGCACTTGTATCCATGAGACGGATGCTCGAGGGCATTGTGTGAAGAATGGCCTCCACTGTGCTTTTGCTCACGGGCCACATGATCTCCGACCTCCAGTCTATGATATCAGGTGACATACAAAGCAAATAGTGGCTTCTCTCTTCTCTGCCAAGCTTTTCACTCACAAGCCTCGCAACTGAAGTGAACAAATCAGACAGTTTAGACAGACTGTAAACAGAACAGAATAGCTATATTGTAGACATTTAATGGTTTGGTTTTAAACTCGATTTTAAGGCTTGGCTCAATTCATCGTAACAAATACAAACACCCGACACTAAAAAAACATGTTTTGTTGAGCTCTTTGCTGCTGAAAGGGTCAGAGTGAGGCTAGTGTTGCTGTTGAGTGAATTGACAAACCTCTCTATTATTTGCATTATCTATTTTACTTTTCTTGGTGCTTGAATGACATTATGTAAAGAGATGCCAGTGATTTAGTATTTTATCTTTATTATTAACTGTTTTAGACAACAAACAGGTTTCGTTTAATAAGATAATATATTGTTTTAACTTTGATGAATTGGAGATCAAAATAACCTAAGTTCTATGTGTACAGAGAGATCCAAGCACAAGAGGCTCTTCAAAATGGACAGTTGGGGTCTGGGGAAGGTATTCCTGATCTTCAGCCTGGTGTATTAGCCAGCCAAGCTATGATTGAGAAAACTCTGACAGAAGACCCCCGATGGCAAGGTGAGTTACCCCCACTATGATGATATTGGTCTCGGGCAAACTGAAAAAGAGACTTTTTTTAAAAAATGTTCAATATAATTCCTTCAAAATAAAATACAAATGATATAATACTGTCTTTTTGCAGATACCAACTTTGTTTTAGCCAACTATAAAACAGATCAATGTACTAAGCCCCCAAGACTATGCAGACAGGGCTACGCTTGCCCCCACTACCACAACAGTAGAGATCGAAGACGAAATCCTAGAAAGTTCAAGTATAGGTAAGACATGACTTTGAGTACAAATAATAATGGTATTAAGTTGTGTAATTGCAGTGCATTAAAGGCTATGACTCTGCGTGCAGGTCAACTCCTTGTCCTAATGTGAAACATGGGGATGAATGGGGCGAGCCCTCAAAGTGTGACAGTGGAGACAGTTGCCAGTATTGTCACTCTCGCACTGAACAGCAGTTTCACCCAGAGGTGAGTGAATTTAGTTTTTTGGAAAATGAAAAGATGGAGGAACTTTGAGTTATCATTATAGTGTATTATCAGATCTCTATTATTATGATACATATAATTCATGATATGTTATCATTTAAATGTATTATTGGTTTTGTTAATAGAGCTCATTGAGCATCACATATACAATAGATCACATTATTAAATCTCCAAATTGACCATTCAAAAGCATTTCATGTATAGCCTAATTATCAGCACTGCCAAACCTACACAAAGGTGACTGAAAGTAAACTAAAGTCTGATAACTTTGAGTTCCTTTACAAATGTAAAGGTTTTTAGCCAGAAATTAAAATTTGGTCACTATCTACACATGATTAGATAATGACTGAATTAAAATTTTTGTGTGAACTTATCCTTTAATGACCATGTAGTAGTTTTAGGCTTAAACTCAAGCCTTAAAACTGACTAGCCACCAAAGCGAATATTAAATGTAGTGTGAGAGATTTGTGTTGACGTTGTAATCTTGCTGTAATTTTAAGATATTGTATTCTTGAGTTTTTGTTCAGAAATTGTATCTTCACTGATTTAAAACTATTGCTTATTAGTTTTTCTATGATCAGAAGTTGTTACTTGTATCTCACTGGCTTGTGATGTGTTTGTCTTTCTCTAAGATCTACAAATCTACCAAATGCAATGATATGCGACAAACTGGATACTGTCCCAGAGGGCCGTTTTGTGCATTTGCACATGTAGAAAGTAAGTCAAAGGTCTTCGTACATGATTGGAGATTTACAAATCTTTAATAATCATAGTTCTTTTTTGAGGTAAGGATTGTATATAGGCACTTGTAAGGAGATTTTCTAGGTTTTTCCAAGTTTTAAAGTATGCATGGTCAACCCCGTTGTTTTGATACCATATGAAGATTTTCTATTTATTTTGATCCTTTCAGGAATTCCATCTACAGAAGAGACCATGAGCTCATTGCTAACAGTGATACAGTCAAGTTCACAGTCCCATCTGGGCTCTCAGTATTCAGAGTGTCCAGTCAGTGAGTGGAACAGTGGAGGCAACTCCACCAACGCAACCAGTAGCAACGGACAAGTAGGAAGTGTATGTTTTCTTTGTTGCTGTTTCCCTTTTGTTAAAAAATGTGTCAGAATCAACTGGAACAAGGTGTTAGATATCGAGAGCAGGCACATTTCTCAGGTGTATGTATACCTGTTGTTGTAGCTTCCTAAATCAAAATTCAGCTGATGCAAATCTGCCGTTTATTTCTCAGTATGTGTTGTTTTTACGCTGTCATTTTTCTGTTAGCATGTTTTTTGTCTTGTTTGTTTTGCACATTGATTTGTCATTACTACTATTCTCTTTAACTGTTTTACATTTCATTACTACATTGTTTTGAAAGAACAGAGCAGTTCAGTAATTCAGTTTAAACAGCTCGTCTTTCATTCTAGATCAGCTTCATAGTCCATTCAGAATAATGTTTTTCTTTTATTTTGTTAACCTATTTTGATCATCATTTTATTAAGATCATGTGCACTTCTCTTTCTCAGGTGTCATGTTCTAATAGCTCAACTGTAACTCCAAGCTCAGGAAGCGACAGTTTGTTATCCCCAGTGGGATCCATCAGCAGGCCCAAATCCTTAACTAATAGTAGTTTATGTTCAGAGTCCACCACATCCAGTGTCTCATCTCTGACGTCTAACTATCCCAAAGCTCCGGGCTTTGAACGAGAGGATCAGGTACACAGACTGCTCTATTTAGCTTCAGGAACAATATGACAAATAGACAACTTAGGGCTTTACACTTGATGTATCATTCATTTTGAATCACTGTTTTATTTATTTGTCATTCATTATTTGCCATGTCATTTTTATTTTATCACTTTGAGTTCTTTTTCCTATGAATTGCACTGTTTGAAGATTTTAGTTGTGAGATCATTCTTTGGTGTTTGCCCTAAAAATCACTTGATGAGAGAAAGCAGTAAAGTATACATTAATGATGTGACAACAAACTTGACAAAATATCAACACAGCCAGGAGTATTTGTAACCCGTACACTTATAAAAAAGCTCCCCGTAGGCTGATTTTATTGCTTTCTGATGTTGTAATTACAGAAGAATGCCGCCCACGCTGTGTTTGTCTTATTAACCTCGACTCCCACGAATCAGTTGGAATCATCCCTAGAGCTAAAGTTACATGATCAGTTCCCACACCCCTGATTCATATCAGATCATGTAGGGCTCCACAATCAATTGAAGTATTATTGAAACTGCAGTTTGTTGTCAAAGAGAAATATCCCAGTTGCAAGTAAGGTAAATGTGTAATAAAACTGCAGTAGAATTTAATAATGTAGTGCTGCAGAAATTCATCCAAATCTCATCTCCAGATGTAACAAAACAAGTTTGTTCTGTACAGACCCCAACAAGTGATTCTAGTATTTTTTTTTAATTGTGATGGAACAAAATTCAACCCCATTCATTGCAAATCAGATTGCAATAGTAATATGTAATATGAGTGTACCACCAAGTGAGCCTCATTAAGGAGAAAAGAATGATGGTTGAGTGCAAACAGTTGTCAAATCTTTTTCAGCATGTGGCTAATTACAATGCAGAAATGTTCTTTTAAGTGAAATTGACTGTCTAGAGTGTAAATGTTTTGTCACTGAATTGTGCCGTTTCTCTGTTATTTGATCATTTTCAGATTAAGAACAAGGGACAAGTGGATCAGAAATTGATGGACCAAGAAAAACAGGTTTGTGTTTAAAACGGTTAATTTGTGGCTATAGCTTAAAGACACTGCATAACATATATTGTATTTATTTCATATTAAACCCTAAACTATAATTAATAACACTGGAGATTAAACAAACACCGTCTGCTCTTTAATTTAGACACACAATACTGTATTCTCTGCGGTGAACCCTTTGGCATCAAGCTTTACATCCAGCATAACATCCAGCTTGGCCTCCAGTATTGGCTCAGAAAGTTCCTCCCCCACCACCTTATCAACAATGAATGCAAAAGCCACTCCTTTCTACCCAGGGAGCAACACAGTGGAGTCTGTCATAGGTATGTGTATTTTAAGTTAACCTAACAGTTGAGTCGACTGATGCCCTTATGTATTTTGTTGCCAAATGTCAGCCAGGTATGTTTCGTTTTCCCACAGGATCCGCCCTGGACCTCAACTTCAGTGACATTAATGTCGCATCTCTTGATAAGGAGTTAGAGGAGCAAGACAGTGTAGGACTCGCAAGTAAGGACACTTGGTTTGTCAAAGTACTTGTTTGCTCGCAAATGGCCTCCTCATAATTTGCTCGTAAATTATTGTAAAAGTTTATACTTTGTCCCGACAGGTCAAAGGGTGCTAGGTGGATCAGCTCCAGTAAACATTCCCGGCTCCCTAGCCCGATCGTCCTCTTTTAATTCCTCATCATCGCTCTCCACCTCCCCGCTAAGCTCCCTCTCCCAGTCGCTATCACAGTCCCTGCTGTCTGCGGCGGTATCGCAGCAAAATCAACCTTCAAACATGTTAGCGAAGCAAGAGCATGGCCTCCTGGGAACTCCCACCTCCTCCTCCCAGAACTCTTTGGGTAAGCTGATAGCATCAGACATTTACCTCCTGGAAAACATTTGACTTCAGATTTGAATCTCAAGTCTTATGTCAATAAAAATTCCTGAAGCTGAGAAGTGAAATGTTGTAGTTACACACAGAGCCCCAACTAACTTCTCACTTTTGTGCTTGGTCTTGTGACTTTAACACATCACTCTCCTAGGCTTGAACGGAGGGGCTAGCAGCATTTGGGACTTTGTAAGTGGCAGCTTTTCACCGAGTCCATCTCCAGTTTTCAGCAGCCTAACCTCCACAACCAGCAGCGCTGATCTGGCGCGCCTTTTCAGAGAGCTGGACGAGGCCAAGAAGAAGATCAAACAATGGGAGGAGGCCTGGCATCAAGTCAAACAAGTCAGTGTTATAAAGTTTGTTGCTATACATGTTGCACTGTATCATAGCCAGGGGTGTAACGATTTTCCAAAGCCTACACTTGGTGTGCACCTTGATTTCTGAGCCACGGTTCAGTTATTGAATTGTTCATTTTTTGGTAGGTAGATGAACTTATATAAACTAAGTGCAGCAAAAAGGCAATTACATGTTTGTAATTGTACCATGTAGAGTGCAGTCAGTTGATAGAAGCAGGAAACTGTTTACTTTGGGCTCTCAGTCAACAAAATTTGAGTTTTAGAGATCAGAACGAGTCCAGATTGAGTAGTTTTAGTCCTTTTGGGGAAAGGACTGACAGCAAGCAGCCATAAGCTAGAGTTCTCTGACACGTCAATGTGAGTCGGGTTTAATGGGGAAGTAAAAGAGATGTTGATTAGATGCAGAGGGTGGGAGTGGGTTGGTGGGGGCATGGCTCCAGAAGACAAGACTGCGACTCCAGACAGAGGACGTTTGTAAGCAGCTTCGCTCTCATTTTCTGAATTGTTACACCCGTAATCAGAGCGATCTCCCTTTTAATTTAATCGAGAGTATGTTTTCTAATTACATGACTCAACTTTGTTCCAGGCCTGTGAAGCTTGCCAGAAAGACGCTCATGAAGCAAAGGAACAAGCAAAAACAGCTGAGGCGGAGCGGCAGCTGGCAGAACAGAAATGGGAGGAAACAGAACGCAAGCTGAAAGAGCTCCAAGGGGACTTTGATGTGCTTTGTCGCACCCCTGGAACACCTCTTCTACGTAGCTACGGAGAGCTGGACCAGCTCCCGTTGTCAAAGCTTCACTCCATCCAGAGTCAGCTGCGTAATGACCTAGACCTTGTAGATGGGGTAAGAAAGATTAGATCACACACAGCATTCCACTCGTAGCATGTACATAGTTATAAAGCGCTTTATCCGGCTAGCATTATTCAGATATCTGTTTCGTCATCAAGCATGCTTATTTCAAAAGTCTGCATGAACTGTGTTTTTAAGTCTCAGCTGATATTCATTCTTTTCTCCCCCAACAGGTAATATATCAGCTTCAGTCAAAGAAATGTATAGTTTGCCAAAAGCATGATCGTTGCATTGTTCTGCAGCCTTGCCAACATTATGTACTATGTGAGAACTGTGCACCTAGTAAAACAGAATGTCCCTACTGTAGAACAAAAATATTGAAATGGTGATGTAGAATTACTCAAGGTACTATTTAAAGATTTAGCCCTTTGAAAAACTACTAATAGATATTACATTTTCTAATTGATAGTAATGTCTGTTTCATACAGTGATTGAATTAATTTAGAATAAAATGATGCTTGACTGACCAAACATATTGTATTATAGATCAGATTATGTACAGGGGAAGTCATTATAGATTTTGCTCATTTTATGTGCTCATTACCTTGGCAAACCAGATCAAATGCTAAATATGCATTGCAAATCTAACATAATGCTACAGATTAAATACAAGCGAAAAGGACCAATAAGGCTTCAGGCTAAAGGCTGTACACACAAAGACAGTAATGCGTGTAAGTTTGTATTTCTGCCCCTGTGTTTTGCTGTTTATGGATTAGAAATACTTTGGAATTAGTATGGATAAATCTCTGATCTCCTGAGGATGCTTCTTCTTTCTGTAATGCACTTAAGAGTCCACCCAGAGCAAACGTTGTTGCATTTCAACCCTAACTTTTCAGAAGTTACAGTGGAAACATGTGTAAAGCCGATAAAAGGTTTCAGTAAATTTGATCAGATCACGGGTACTTGTATTTGGAGAAAGAAGTCACTCAGTGTAACTTTAATGTTATATCTTAAACCGTCATAAGTAAGTTAAACACACACTATTCAAGTCATTTTTCAGTCATTCTGAGGGAGGAGTAAGTTTGATAAACAATGTATCCTTTGTAATAAAATCATGTGGTGATAACCTGTAGCACAATGACCTCCATGGGGGGGTCACAAACCAAATACACAATGATACATAAATATAGACCACGCCATTGCTGATATTTTAACCTAATACTGTGTGCCATAGATATTTCCAGGGTGTGATCTCAAATGCATGGAAATCACTGTGTAAATGTTGAAAGTGGGCCACTGATGTGGAACATAAAATGGGCAAAACTCAAAGCAGATTTTTTATTTTTTTTAATTAGAGAGGAACGGATCAAGAAACCAGACTTACAATAACCTGAATGTGGCTGACACTTCAAAAATCATTTAACATAATTAAAAATGTGTTTACGCATACCATTTACAGAGCAATGAGCTTCCACAGCTGATGAGTGAAATAGGTAGCTGATCAACAGCTAGAAGCTCCGGTCTTCAAATTTGTAAGATGTTTCACATCCAGTGAGGTACAAATGCAGAACTACACCTGTATCTATAAATC
>OMLP01046149.1:10255-21923 GCA_900302685.1 Spondyliosoma cantharus
CCCCCCCCAGGCGGCAAGTTGTACACCTGGTAATGGAGGTCATGAGGAACGCTTGTTCACAAACCCCGAGGATATAAAATCCAATGGCCCACTAAACTTTTGAAGAAGCAGCTCAGTTTTTAAGAAGTTTTTCAGGATAGGAGGCAGCAATCTTTTGGTCCGAGAGAACAGACTTTGTCATGGATGAAAAGAAGCTTATATGTTGTCTTTGAGGAGAAAAGACTGATGTTGTATTTTGTCATTTAATTTTGAGGACTCGTCACGTGTTGGGTAAAAGCATCCTGGTCTCAATGAGGGTATATATTTGACATTTTTCATTTCATTGTGTCATTATTTGTTTCACCTGATATGTCGTTATCCAGGTCATGTGAATGCCTCCTATTGGCTGTTTCTACTACGCAGGCAGGGCCACATCATGTGGTTTGATGTTTTTGCTCCTTGTCTCGATGCTTG
Source organism: Spondyliosoma cantharus (assembly GCA_900302685.1). NCBI lineage: Eukaryota > Metazoa > Chordata > Actinopteri > Spariformes > Sparidae > Spondyliosoma > Spondyliosoma cantharus. Next base: position 10,709 of record OMLP01046149.1, read on the forward strand.
TCCTCGTTTTGAGTGCCCGGATTGTCTTTGGTTTCAGAAGCAGTGAACTCCCACTGCTCTGCAGTCCCTGTCACTGCTAACTTTACTGCTGGCCTGAGGGCGTGGAGAGCCATGTGCTTCCCCCAATACATATGTAGCCACCAGCTGCTGCTTTCCACCACACGGCCAACAGCTTCTCCACAAAGCCTCTCTGTCTGTTTTTTTCTATATTTCATAAAGGCCTCGGAATGACTGCATGAAATATGTGAACTTTACAGAGACATCTGAAGCAGAATAGCTAAATTAATGAAAATAACAGTAATCCTCCCTTATTCTTGCTGAGGTGTTTGGATTACCTGATTATTGAGAGAACAATTGTGCGTGTGTGTGTCTGTGAGCTGAATTTAATGCCCTTGTTTTGTCTCCTCCAGTCCGCCTCCTCCTCCTTATTTTTTTTCGTCTCTCAGGCCGCGAGAGGGAAGAGGGAGAGGAGCACGGGTGATAATGACTTGTCAAATTAGAAGCGATGGAACCTGCAGCGAGTGTAAACACAATTCGGAATGTTCAGATGACATTTTCCGAGCTGTATTTCTACTGGGGGAGATTAGCGGAGTGACAGCTCAGCCTGAATCTCATGGATCACAGCTGCACAATGGAGAGCACCAGCACACACACGCACGCAAACACACACACACACACACACACACACACACACACACAAAGACAGAGAGAGAGAGGAAATTACTGGCATTTTTAATACTACACAGCAGACTGACACCTGCATAGGCAAACACGCAGAGATTTCCCCGCAGAAAAACACACGCGCACACACGCTCTGCATTTGGAGATCTTGTGATTTGTAATGCTTCGCTTCCTTCGGGCCCTTTTTTTTTTTCCTCCACAGTCATGGTCCAGGCAGCTTGGCTCAGCCAGTCAGCCTGGGTATGGATTCATGTCTATGTAGCCTGCCCACAGCCCCGTCAGCATGATGGATGGTGTTCACGCACAGCCTCGACTTTATAACTTATTGGGACTTTATTTGCATGTGTTCCCATCACCAGTAAAACTGCACATGATGTAGGAGAGCCGTGGAGTTTTTGGTCGTTAAGATATTAGGGGCCCCTGTTTCTTAGTGTTCCATTTTACGCATGGCCATCCTCGCCAGTGCGGTGGGCGGCCATGAGCGGTGTTGCTCATTTCCCAACTTCGCCTATGAAATAAAGAGCCATTTACAAGGAACAATGCCGCGGCCACCGTGTCTCCCTCTCTCCTGCCCCCACTATTGGAGAGATACCATTGAGAGTCCCGAGCGCATCAATTTGGGCCTCAAATGACTTTCCCCAGCTGGCCAAATCCTGACAAGCTTTCTGTTCTCCTTAAAAAGAGCCCTTTATCATCAAGAGAAAGGAAGAAAAGGATGAGCGAGGGAAAGAAAGAGAGAGAGGAAGAGAGAGAGAGAGAGTAAAGTCAAAAAGCTAATGTCTCGGTGACACCCTTTCTCACACAACAGGGGAAATTTCTGTTCTATAACGGGTTCTGGTTAATTTGAAGTCAATTGGAGAGTTATTAAAAGGATCTGAGTGAGCTGTGCTGAACTTGGTCAAGGGCAACAAACTCACCCTGGTTTCTATATGAAACAATAGAAACAGGACTGTCACCTTCAGGCAAACTTGAAAGTTTGTATGATTTGCCTGTAAACCACTTTCAGTACTGTACAGTCTGTGTGGACTTACAGATACCACCTTGTTTTACTTTTTATCCTTTTTTTAATAATTTTTTTTTAGCCTCAAATACATTTGCCTGCAGTTTCCATCCGAACACCTGCTTAGAGACTATGGGGGTAAATCTCATTGTGGAGGATTTGCTTCATTTTTATTAGGTATTGTTTTTTTTGTTTTTTTTGCTTTATCTCGCAAAGCTTCGTGTTGCCTTTGAAATTACTCTGCCAATATGTATGCAAATGGTAACATCTACTGCCAGAAATTAGATTTACTTCATTTCCCCACTGTTCCTGTATCCTTTCTGTGCTCCTCAGGTGCAGGTTCAGTAGTTTAATGTAGCACTGCTGTGCATTACAGCACAATTTGCAGTGCATGCACAACAAATAATGCCAGGAATAAAAAAATGATAAAGCCAGACGCAGAGAAACGGAAGCTCTTATTTAATTCACGTACAGTACTATATGAGTGTGTGTGTGTGTGTGTGTGTGTGTGTGTGTGTGTGTGGACACACACACACAGGTAAAGCCAGGATGTGTTTTTCTGAGCACAAGTTAATGGCAGTAATGGACTCATGGGGAACATGCAGGGAGTGATCAGCCTCTTATTGTCTCTGAGTTATTTTGGCAATGCGTTATTGCACTTTCCAAACACAACACGCAGCAACAACATCGCACAACAACCTGCAAAAAAATGTAATCAATATGAAATAAAGGGAAGAGAAGGAAAGACAGTGTAATTCAATACGGGTGCTGGAGCATAACAGCCATTACAGCAGACATTAGGGAAGTTCATTATCATACATTTACTCATTACCGAGGTTCCTAATAGTGGGTGGCCATCTTCGTCCATGCTTGTACAGTCTTAGGGACAGAACTTGTTTAACCTGCAGTTAAACAAAACTTCACGATCAAAAATACGTTCGTTCTGAATGTTTAAATGGGAGCTAAAACTCAGAGCAGAAGACAAGAGCGTCCTTCTCCGATTAGGTGGGACACAGAGTCTGGAATTAACAACATGTATCCCTCAGCAATGACTTTAACGTTAAGTTTTAAGTTATTTAAGGATTTTTTAAAAAACGCAATTACTGTGTGATTGCTGCAGTGAAGAATTATAGCAATTACATACATTTTCTTCAGAAAATGCAAATATTCTAGTTGTTTCTACTGTGTTCTTTGTTTTACTTCTATTTAGAGTATAATCGTGCTCTAGCTGTTGAAATTACAGGTCCCGTAATTATAATTATTATAATTGGGGGGTAAAACAAGGTTGTGGTCTGCAGTTTTTTTTCCACTTTTGGGGAAAATTGGCACCATTAAGAGCAATGCTGAATGAGCTATTTGCTGTTTGTGTTTAAACTATACCCATATGGACTGAAAACTTAAAAGTGTGTCGGAGTTGTAAGGAGAGTCTTTTTTAGGGCGGCAAGTATTTAGGGCGGTATATTTGCCACAGACATAGAAGATAATCTTCAGGAGGTGTAAGTCACTCTGCATCTAAAAATATGAGCATCATGTCTGTGTATTATGACTCTGACAAGGAGTGCAATTTTGACGCAAACCGCAGTAAAGCATCTTAAAATACCTTAATTGCCTCCGTGAGCTGTGTCACAGCTGGCACCACATCAGCATCCAAACTACAATAAACTAACCTTTTTTTGGTTTTCAGAACACCAGCACACAGCTGTCCCTTTCACCTTACTGTGCCTCACGACTCTCCCTTGCCGCAAAAAGAGAGTATTCTCTGTGAGTTATGATAAAAGAAGCTTCAGAGGAAATCAAGCTAGAATCGACTGCTAGAAGGAGAGGAGGCATCTTTCTGCAAACAAAATGACGAGGCTGTAAAAGTAACCAAATACGGGGAGCATTACTCAATACTTCTTTGAACAATCAGAATAAGTAACCAGATTTGGGTTACAGTAGCTTCAGCCGTCTTCCAATTGGGCACTGGGCCGTTCAGGTGTGGGGGTTTGTGGTGGTGGAGAGCTGTATGGAGGCAGGCCTGCCAGACATGCTGCTTGTTTGTTTTTGCAAATGTGGCTTTCACATCACATTCAATCACAGTTTCTCTTGTTTTTTTTTATCTGTCTGTTTGTTTCTCAGTCTGCTCTTCCAGTCCTTAATTATAATTACTATGTATGTGTATACTTGGGTGCAGTTTAAACTTAACTGACATGGAACCAGCGTTAACAGCCGGGTACATGCCTGCAGCAGGGCCTAAAGATGGCCCGATGTTTGATCGATGCGTCCAATATTTTGTCTCAGAGTCAGATGGCCTAATGAGCACTGGGAAGGTGACTTGACATTAAAGTACTGCTTTTCTTTTTCTACCAAAACGGAGTGGGCATATATAACATAACTCTTTGACTGGTTTCAGTGTGGCAATCCTTAGAGAAGGAAGAGAGGGATAAAGAAACTTAGAAAACAAATTCATTCATCGTACCAATTTGAAAATCTATGCAGAGATATTTAAGTTTTAATCCACACCTTTATTGCCACAATTGTTATTAAGTTGAGGCAGAAAGGCATCTAAATTAGTACAAAGTGGAGTGCTGCTCCCTCTGGAACTGTGTCTTTGGATAGGCAGACAAATGTAGTTCACGACCATCTTTCAAGAGAAATGATTATTATTGGTCCACATTTGCATTTAAATGGACAATGGTTGAGTGTCAGTGAGAGAGAATGATTTGGAAACAGAGAAATGAGGAGTGACACAGCACAGACGGAGAGCTAAAACAGACAGATATCGAGTTACTTCTAGTGGTAAAGGAGAAAAACCATGCAACCATGCTTCAGTAAATTCTGACTTGAAAAGTTTGATGTTATGATGATGTTATTGTTAGTTCAGGTTATGTCATTCAAAGTAAATCCAGATGTTGGCCCCTGTGGACCAACTAGGTCCAAAACAAAGTAAACAGTGGCTATGGGGCTGTTTGTTGTGGATCCCAGACAACAGAGACAGATGACGCAGAAGCTTGCTTTCCTTATCAGGTTGCAGTTTGCTGGAAATGGTGAATGGCATTTTAACATCGAAAGGCATCTATGGCTGCGCTCGCACAATACCATTTATTGTTCTCTTTGAACTGAATCAGTTGACAGTTACCACGGAAGCATTTACATAAATGGATCTGATATGGTTTCCTGTTCATGCGCTTCATGGTTTGTATTAAGAACGATTATATGCATGAGCATTATAATAACTCCAGTGGCAACTAAACCAAACTAACACAGGACAGGGCAGACATAAATAGCACAGTAGCATTGTGTTATTTCAGGCGGAGCAGTAATTGCATTAGCTGATTGGAATCAGCTGTTGTATTCACACTTCACAGTGACACAGTCCCAGCTGTGGCTATCAGCTGACTTGTAACAACCAATCACATTCATACAGGTGTGCAGGATGACAATTAGTATTTGTTGCTTCCTCCAGCTACCCTATTCATACGTGCCATATTCAGGGCAATGCTGACTATGGGAAGACATAGTGTTCATGCCCCTTCTCCCAGCAGAAGGGCAAAGCCTTTCTCAGCCAACTCTCAACCGTGTAGCCACTTGCTGTAAACTGACAAATCTTTAATGCGTGTTTGAGTGAATTAAAAAAGTCACCATCCAAATATGATTTTAAGAAAATCTGACTTAATTAATAAGGAGCTGGAGACAGTGAGATAAACTGTTGGTGGCAGCCAGTCATGAAATGCAAGGATGTAGGATACAGTTAATACAGTACATACGTGTCAATATTTGTATCATTTACTTGTAATTTCCATGTTTGATATTTAGTACATTTAATATCAGATACTTTAAGACTTTTACTCATGAATGATTTATATGGATGACTTTCAATTAAAGCAATATTTTAGCTGGATATGTTTATTTTTAAGCATGGCTTTTGGCTAATTTTTACAACACTGTTAGCAGCCAATAAACAATTGCAGAAGAGGAAGGTGCAACAAGATGACATAATTAAAATAAAAAGCGCCAGTCAAACAATGCGTAACTACGTAAAAAAACATAGTGGGAATGTTGGTGAATTTTGAAGAGCGTTACAGTCCTACTTTACCTGATGTTTTCTTCTGCTGCCATTTTTCATGTCTTCAGTGGACGGGCAGCTCAAGTGATGTTTGCATCACATGCTTCATGCACACCATGATTTATTCACCAGGTCTGTTTCCATTGCACTTTGGAAACACTGTTGCGGCATTTCAACGTATTTCAGTTTTTACAGTCTTTTCTTTTTCTTTTTTTTTCACAAATTGAAAATGCGTATAGAAAACTATAAACTATAAACACCGTGGTAATTGTCTCCGACATCAGACAGCTGTTTCCGTTTGTCTATGTATATTTTATCCTTCCCGATCAAATAACCCGTAAATAAGACACACACCGGTGTTTAGAAAAAGGCAGTGATTTACATGTGGTCATCTGTGCTTATCTTTTATTAACTAACCCTTGATGCTCAAGTAGAGAGAGAATGAAGGTAATGAGCCCAACAGATCAAAGTGTGGTACCTGACACCTTTTGAAGAATAATACAAGAATCTTTTGTTAAAACGTGGGAGAATAATTTGCTGGAAGATTATGGGTGGTGCTTTTATCTCATCCCAGGGGCTAACCAGTGCGGTCAACCATTTACTATAGATGCTGCGCAATTACCTTGAGGGGTCAGCACAGCTCTCAGCCGCAGTGCCCGCACTTGTGGAGCTAAAACACCGTGGAGCTCTATTGTACATAATTAGCCTCTGACTTATACATGGGTACATTTCCATAGTATAATACTGTTGGTCATACACACAAGATATACAAGATGTTTGTTCTGCGATGTAATAATCTGCTTCCTATGTAATAACAAAGAAGGAATGACTCGTTACACTAAAGATCAATTAAAATGGAGGATGGAGAAAAGCATCGGCGCCAAGATAGAGGGAAGGAGTCGGCTGGATGCGGAGACGGAGATGGAGTCATGTGTGCAGAGTGGGTGTCAACCGGGGAGGAGAGAATGAGAATGAGAGAGACGGCAAGTTATTAAGAGTCCTTATCCACATATAGATCATTGAATGTCTTCCTGGCCCTGCGAGAACCCCGCCGCCCACCCAACATCTGATAATTACACTTCATTAGGAGAGCAGGTAGTGACGAGAGAAGAGAGGGCGTCATGAGATCCAGCAAGAGACGCTACGTAAGTAGAGGGAAAAGGGAGGCACTCTCCAGTTATATGCTATTGTGGAAGGATAATGGGAATTTGATTATGGAGGAGAGAAAAAAGAGAGTTGATGTAGATGACACGTAGGCCACTCTGTGATTGTGTGTTTGGGGGGGGGTTAGGGGGTTGGGCTCTTGTGAGTTCGCATTTGCTTGTTTATGCATGAATGTGGGTAAATTTATAGTAGCTCAGGGGTCTGTATTTATTGCCTCGGTAAGATGGACAGGTCTGCCTCGACGCAGAATCTAATAAGGTTTCTGCAGCACACACACACACACACACACACACACACACACACATCCTGTAGCTTGACACCCCCCCACCCCTCACTATTTCTTCCTTGCATCATCCAGACCTACGTATGTCCTCTATGTGATGTAGCAGTGTGAGGGCATCAGCTGCAGAGAGCAAAGGAGTGCTGCAGCTTATAGTGCTGCAGTAAGATTCACTGGAGCAGTCCGACAGCCATGTGGGAATGTGTCCGTATGGAAACATCCTTTACAGCATGGGCTTGTCCGGGAGAGGCTGAACAGAAATGGCTATTTAGGGTGTGATATCCCAGAGGCGTAGGGAGGGGGGGGAGAGAGAGATCCCGTGTATGTGTGTATAGATGTGTGTGTGCTGTCAGCAGAGAGAGAGTGAGAGGTGAGGACTGCAGTATTCCTCCAGCGGGAAGCATCGATTTTCCGGCCCAGCGTGGGGATGTGGGAAATGTCAGCCTCTAATTGAGTTGATAAAACCATTTTGAGTTTCAGACGTAAATATGTTTTCCAACACAAAGGGGCCACTGCATTAGACAACTCCCATCGGGAGGTCCGTCAGGTGTGAAAGGTCCCCCTGTTGTGTGTTTACATGCACACGCCCTCGCGCGTTTCCTGAGCTTGTCGCCCGGACATCTGCGGATCCGCCCGGTGAAAGCAAATGACAGGCAGGGGCACCGCCGAATGAAATGTTTGTTTTCACTGTGAATCGGGGATACAAGCTCGTTTGAATAAACAGTTTTTGTCGAGGCAGAAATGAAGAGCGTGAGAGAGAGGCAGAGGTCAAATCCATTAGAGGTGTAGACGGTGACTAAAGTAAAGGCTGAATGAAGCCCATGCTGCCCCTGCTGATTAGCAGATTGATATGCAGCGAGGGGCAGGGGACTCACCTGCTGCCTTCAACGGAAATTCAGTCTAATGTCAGAGGAGGAATAGGCAGTGTGTTGATTAGCGTGTCTTCAATGATTCTCTCTTATTTCATATCTAAATATTCACAGGGGATAGATGCTCAAAATTGAGCTGAATCCTGCTGTTAATGAAATAATAATGCCGCATTTTTTGGGTGATATTTGAATAATTCAATCACATAACTCAATTGCCAAAAAAAACACAGCTTGTCTTCCACGCGTAAATTGTTAACAGTGTTCATCAGCGAGATGCTTAACAGATTCCAAATGTAGTTTAAAGTTACGAGGAGTGCATGTGAACGCGTATGAGAGCTGTGCATCTATAGGGGCCCTGCTCTCGTTATTAGGAGTGATAATTAGACAGGGTTTCACACATTATACACCACGCACACACACACACACACACACTTGGTCATACTCTCACATTCGTATGTAAGCGCACGCACACACACACACACACACACACACACACACACACATTACTTCCCTGGTAATTAAGAGTATTAATTACAAGCATAGCTGTCCCTGTGAGGCTCTGTATCACTCACAGACTGGCACACAGCAGGGTTCTTATTACTTTATCTCATCACACCATCACCACTTCTCTCCCTCTCCATCTCTCTGGTTACACATGCCCTAATACACACCTGCTGGATAAACAAATGGTAGCTAATTAGTCAGAGACTGATAGCTGGCCATAGGTTAACCTCCGGTAGCTTGGGAATTCAGCTGCTCGCTAGAACTGGAGCAGACCCGTGTGCCTGCGGGGCCGGGCCAGTGTCACTGATTTTTGTCAAATGTCCTTTGAGCTGCCGGGGCCCTACATGTATGTGTTCACAAACTAGACTGGGTGATACAGTTTCCGTCTGCGCGGCACGTGTTAGCCTGTGATTTTTATCTGCGAAATGAGCTACCCTAATTTCACTGATGCACACTAACCTGGGCGGACATGTAGGCCAAACTCTCAGTCCGGTCCAGTCAGGGTAGAGAATCTTTAATGAGTGGCATGCAGTGTAAAGAAATTGGATGATAGCTGAGCTGGCCTGTTAGCTCTGTGACAAAGAGCCTAAAGAAAAATATCTGTCGATAGAATTGTTAGACAAGGAACACACTTTGCTTCAAGCGTTCCAGGCGCATTCCCAGTTAATGACCTGGGCTTGCACTCTTTGACACTGAACCTGTGGTGCACCCTCAGCACTCAGAGCCTGACATCATTTATGGAGATGTCTTACAGTTCTGTCCCAAATCTCCCAGTGGTTGTGTGTTTGGATATTGCAGAATAGTGTCTAAGCTGTCTCTGCAGAGGCCAAGGGGGCACACATGCCCTGAATGTGTGAGCTAGAAACGTGTCTGCCACAGGCATTGCGATCCTCTAAAAGCTAACACACAATAAGGAGCAAAAAGAAGTTGAACTACATTAATATCCATGCAGTATACACCTCTAAACATTTTGTCGATGCATACTGCACACAGCTTAGTGTTTCATAGCTGAATAAGCTACATACGCAAGTGTTTTCTAACCAAGAGAGGATCACTGTGGCTGATATACGTCCTGGTAATCAGCATCCCTCTCATATGTTCTTCAGTGTAACATGAAGATGCAGAATATTGCTTGTTTGTTTTGCTGTAAATATAATGTTTCTATGCTCTGTGTTCTGTGTGTGCTCACACATATTCTATTACATCTTAATCACTTAAACTGATCAAGTGTTGATGAATATCTCCCTCTCTCTGCCTGTTTCTCTGTAGTGGACGGCTGTACAGATTGGTCAGTGGACTACCTGAAGTACCGGGTGCTGCAGGGTGAGCCGGTGCGGCTGAAGTGCGCTCTGTTCTATGGTTACATCCGAGCCAACTACAGCCAGGCGCAGAGTGTGGGCCTCAGCCTCATGTGGTACCGCAGCTCTGGCCTGGGCCACAGCGACTTCGAGGAGCCCATCTCTTTCGACGGCATACGGATGAGCAAGGAGGAGGATGCCATCTGGTTCAGACCAGCTGACCTCCAGGACGCGGGCCTCTACTCCTGCGTCCTACGGTAGGATAACACCAGGGAAAATACATTTAAAAATGTCCACTTTGACAAGTTGTTTTGCTGTTTGTAAAGAAAACATAGTTTTATATTTTATTTAACAAATTATAAAGAAAGAAGAAAGAATATAATACACATGTCTGTGCAAGTATTGACCTGGAAATTGAAGGGCAGTTAGCCTAGCTTAGCATGAAAACTTGAAGCAGTGGTAAGCAGCTAGCCCGAGCTCTCTCAAAAGTTATAAAATATACCCTAAAAGCAGCTCTTGAGACTTACTTATTAAAGCTAGGGTCTACAATCCTGGAGAGCTAGCAAGAGAGCGAGCAAGATTTGAGAGTGGCACCTCCTCTAAGTTCCACCCACCCTCCCCATCCCGTCAGTGCTCCGTCCAAAGCCACACCCCCACAAACTTGAACACGCATCTGGTAGTGGGACTCAGCAGGGAGAACGTGACCTGTGCATGCGAGGAGGAGGGAGGGACAGAGGTGGGCGTAGGCAGAACGAGACATGAAGGCATCCGATTTTCTTTCTATTCGGGCCGGATAGCACGGATTGGTCAGCTTTTTCTCAGTCCTGCAGCTGCCATAGAAGTCTGATTATTTTTGTTCCTTTTTCTGAATACATAATGTGTTGACTACTCTCAGGATAGAAGGACCATTTCACCCAGTATAACAAAATGTGTTTCTGAACAACATTACAGGCCCTAGCTTTAACGTAACATAGCACAAACAAAAATAACAAAAGAAAAACGATTGTAGTTTGCTGGTTCCCCACTTTTTATGCAAAGCTAAAAGCTAAGCTAAGCTAAATGCCTTTCCAGTAAGTAGAGTAGATTTGAGCTCTTGGATATAAGCACAACAAACATATATCCATAGCACTTTTTAATCAGTGACAGAGTTAATACTGAAATCAACTTATGATTAATAACTGTCAGTTGTTGGTAACACTTTAGTACCATCATTAACAAATAGTACATTTATCATCACTTCATCTGTTAACATTATGTGGATGGTCATAAGGTTGAAACTGAGGTTTATTTTCTTCATATTGGTTTATAAAGCAAAAAATAACTAACAATTAACTAAATGTTAATTAACTATAAAGTGAGCGTGTATTACAGTAT
>OMLP01046149.1:22151-36910 GCA_900302685.1 Spondyliosoma cantharus
TAGTTTCCGAGCATGACTATATACACCATCACACATGTATCAGGAAGTGCCACTTCAACTGTTCCAATGTCTGTGTGTGTGTGTGTGTGTGTGTGTGTGTGTGTGTGTGTGTGTGTCAGAGAGAGAGAGAGAGAGAGAGAGAGAAATGAGTAAGCCAGTGAACTATAAGCCATGTCAAGTGGGGGTGGAGAGATATATAGACGGAGGAGAAAGAGCTGAATATAAACAGAAGCAAACACACAAGCACACACACGCATACACAGGCTTTAGCGGGCCGTTACACAGAGACTCTTCCTAATACAAGATACATAATTATGTGGCAGTAACTTATTAACCTTTACAGTAGAGAACATCCCTCAATTAACGCCTCATTGAAGCTCTTGATTTCAGAGAGTTTTTAATAAACCCAGTTAAAGGCCTCTTAAAGACCCAGAGAGACTTGCAGGATACATTGAGTGTGACGGGAGGAGTGTGTTTGCATGCAATGATACCCCAGCCTCCACTTAATGTAATTACTGCACTCTGTAGGACGAATCTGGCACAAACAGTTTCCAGTGTTGTCTCTCTATTAATTCATATTGTCTTTGATTATTGACAGTCTCATCTAAGGAGGCTTTGTCTCTATGCAAGTTGTGTTTGGGAATTCAGAGTGTGCCGTAATGGTGGAGTGTTACTCATTGTATTCTTACTTTAATTCAATTTAATGCTTCTTTATACTTCTACTCCCTAACATTTCAGAGGGAAATAATGTACTTTTTTTGTGCTAGTTACTTTGCAGATTTAGATTTTTCAAACAAAATATATATCAGCTATTAGATTATGATATGTTAATATAGGCTAAACTTCCCATCAGCATATGAAATGGTTCAAAATAGGTCCAACATTAGCAGCTGCAGCATTGAAGTCATGTACACATTAATGCAGCAGTGATAATATTACTTAAGTATAATATGAATTATTATACATTTTAAGTTTATTTTGATGCTGTTACTTTTTACATTCTTACTGAAGTAACATTTTGTGTACAGGATTTGTACTGGTAACACTTAATAATAATGATCATAATAATCATCTTTAAGAAATGGGTCATTTATAGTTCATTCAACTTTAGTTAATAGTTATTTGGCTGTTAACAAAGAATGATATGTGTTATAAACCATTTATAAAGCAATTGTAACAATTTACAACCACGACTTTCATAAAAATCAGTTGCAACTTTTCAATAAACAGTTATTAACAGTGAACTAACTATTGACTTCAGCTTGATTTTACTACTGAGTACTTCTGAGTACTCCTCCTACCACTGACATACTGTAGTTCTGCAGAGTTGTGCTCCCAGCGCTGTGTTTCTCAGTCTGCTCGCGTTGAGCTGGGGAGATTTCAAACTTCCAAGATACTCTAATCAAAACACTGCAAGAGATTTCCCTCTGAGCTGAAATCAATTGTCTTTTTGTTCAGGAGTAAGCTTTTGACTCACACATCTTCACACGTATATGACCCAAACACTCTCCCCTAAAACTCCCTGCAGGCAAAAAGAGGAACAGGATGTCTTTTTTTACTTCGCCCAATTGGAGTTTTAGAGTACATGCAGTACATCTTCATTTATCCTATTCTCTGACATCTCACTGATACCTAATATTGTAACAACTCCCACTGGCATTGTTAGCGATGGACAAGTGTTACAAAATCATTCAGTATGACTATAGATTTTAATCAGTGCCTCAAAAATGTAATATACACTGTCAGCTTCATAAAGGTAGGCTGTATTGTTGATGTGTTGGTTTTTTTGTTCCAATTTCCTTAATATGTATTTAATAAACTGGCACCTCAGTGTGTATACTGTAGAAACCCCATACCATAATGAGTTACACTAAGTAAGACTGTCATCATGAATGCATGCAATTAAAAGCACATTACGTGCCGCTGGAACACATTAGCTCCTCAGAATGAGCGTGCACTGTATGTGCCATATTTCACAAATGTTATTTGAATGTAAATTAGTCCTGAGACCTAATTTTACGGCTATAAACATCTCCGCTACCATGTCTTTCAATGTCATACATGGTTTGCTTTTCGCTCAATCTGTCTTTACACATTAAGATTTGAATTTTCTTTTGTTTAAAAATGTGAATACAATTGCAAAATGTCAAAATAGGGAAATCCTGATTTTATTTTTCTTATTTAAAGTCGTTCATGTGAAATCATTTCGAATGAAACTCTACAAATCATCAAAACATAATTAAAACTGAATACCGTTGCCCTATTTACTTTAACTTTAGAGACTGGCCTTCCTTTACAAAAGCTATCCACGTTTTTACCACAGTATGAAACATGTAATTACATGTGGGTCTGTTGGAGGATCAGAGGTACTGCAGGAGCTAATGTGCAATGACTCTACACATCCTCAAAGTTATGTGATACATTGATCTTTTTGACACTACGGCACAGAATGGGATACTTGTGTCTCAGGGATGCGGTACGAGATGCGTGGAGAGTGTGAGCAGAAAATGTGGTGGTTGCGATGGCAATGCGCTATTTAGAAGAGAAGATGACGGCACACCCTGCCACAATGATTTTATTGCATCGCAATTCAATCTGATCTTGATGAAAGTGCCGTCAAATCAAAGTTGATAGCCGGCACTTTAGAGCCATAGCCATTGTTTTATTTGAAATCCAGTGCGCTGGAGCACAAAAGCCAACGCAACAAAAAACTGTGTCACTGCCCTGATACCTTCTGACTGCATTGTGTAGTGTATGGCAGGATAGTTTCCAGTAGCTCTGGGCGTGTTGTGTATTCTGTACAGATGTGTGTTACTATCTATAAATGTAGGTAAATCCCTTTGTGTTAAGTTCAGCTTTTCACTGAAGCCCTCCAGATGTTTTTTCTCAGAAAGAGATATGCAGAAGCGGAGTGTGTGTATGTGTGTTTCACTGCTGCATAAATGTGTGCATTTACCGTCGTGTGTGCACAGCTATCTTTGTCCTTCCCTGTCTGCAAATTTAAGTCTAATCGCCAGTTTTCATGTGAAGGTGACTTCATTTACATAGCAATCTCCATGTGCTTCCGTTTGCTCTCCTTCTCTTTCACTCCTTTGCTCTTTCTCCGCCTCTCTCTTTCCCCTGCATGTCATCTCACATAAGGTCTGTAACATCGATTCACATCCATCAATCTTTCATCCTCTCGGCCTCGCTCCGTCTCTCATGCACACACTGCCTCAGCCGCTTTACGTTTCACCTGCTCAATTATTTTATAATAATCCTAGTAATGAGTCTGTGTTCTGGAGTGGGTAGAACCACGCGTATTTCCTTCCCATGATTACATTAGCCAACATGGAATTATAATGTGTGGAGAATTAAAGCTAACGTGAGCTGCAGATTAATATCCAAAGCAGCTACACTTGAATAAATTGTGACAGACGTGAAAGACACCGCAGGATGCATCGACCCCCGGCTGTCCATCAATCAAGCTACACCACTGACATCTTCCCACAATGCCACAGGGCGCCTGCTGCGAATATTTAACATGTGGAGGTTTCTCCCATTGGTTCGCTGGGGACTTGTGTGGCTCAGGTGCACCACTGCGAGAGGTCATTTCTGATCGTCTTCCCATTACGTCGGCGAGGGAGGGGGTTTGAGTTCGTAGGTGTTCGAACGTGCCTACATGTCCACGTACGTGTCCACATGTGCGTTTTTTGCAAGCGCGTTTGCACGGTCGTTTTTGTTCTATAAACAAGTATATTATCCAAGTGTGCACTGTGAGCCTACAGCATCGCGTCTTCCCACTCTGTTCCCTCTAGATAGTCGATAGTGTTAGATTTCAGCACCAAGAGGGCACACCTCTGTTGCGATATCTTGCATCTTACTTTTGCTTCCTACAGCATTTTCCAGATGCCCTTTTAGTCATCTTCTATGTTGTAGAAGCATACAGTATCTTTTCTTTCTCATTCCAAGACTCCATTCTCCTTCTGCTCTATCGCTACCCACTACTCTATTGCCGCATGTAGCCACATTTGTCTTTTAAGCACGTGTGTGTGCATGCCGTTGTGTGTGGGTGTGTGTCTACATCTGTGTTTTATGGTCCCAGGGGGTCAGAGGTGTTTATACGAGAGAGGTGACTCCCTTATTGCTTCCATAACCTGAGTAGATCATATGAAACCCTGTCATTTACAGTGAATGGGAGCATCTGGTGAGCCGTAAATGTAATGTAATGAAATGAAATGAAAGCCCATATGGCTGTGCGCACGGCCTGCCATTCGACCGACGGAGTGACTGACCGAGTCAGATCACAGTCAGGCTGGACCAGGCCGGCGGAGAATAAAAACACAGACAGACAGACATTATGAAAGCATGTGGACATTTAGTCTGGGGCTGTTTTTTATGGTTTGGACGGGGCTGTTTAATTTAAGTCAAAGAGAACCACAATGCTACAGCTAATGATGCTTTAGATTACAGTGGTGCTTCCAAGTTTGTGGTAACAGTTTGGATGCATTCCCTTTGCCCATTGTTCTTATCCAGGCTTTCATTACCTTCAGGCTCTACTTCACTATATTTTTTTTGTCTGAAGTTCTTAATAATCTCCAGTACAACCTGTGACCATCACTCCCGTCACACAACAGATTCAAGCAACAATCCTCTATTTCACTACGCCGGCTCCTCAACGACCTTCTGCACCTCCACACAGCCCCTTTAATCTGATGCCAACCTTCTGCCCCAAAGGACCCTAACCAAAAGAATGAACTTTTCTGAACCCAAACCAAGTCTTTTTGGTGCCTAATCCTAACCAGGATTTGTGCCAGGCCAAACGCTCTTGTGGCTGAAGGGAGCAAATCCCTGCAGTCAAAAGTGGAGTCTGACTCACCAGATGCAGGCAGTTGGTATGAGCCTGCCTTTGGCCAACAATTTAATTCAGCATTCTGCGTTCTTCCTCTCTACAAAAAAACTAAAACAACCTCCAAGCAACTTACATGCTGAAACACTAACCTGGTAGCTAATGGTACAAGGCTAAACAAGATGGCAGCTGTTACCTTTTCTTGTGCTGGGATTTAGTCATTGCTATGCCAGGGCTCACCAAAAAGGAAGCTCAATGTGAGTGATACTGGCCGTTGCTGTATAGACAAGCCTGACTCCACCTAACTCCCAGCTAATGAAAAATGGGCAAAGAGGTGGTGCGTGGGTGGAGATAATGCGCTACGGCTAGCTAAGGCTAACAAGCTATCAATTTTTACGCATTAAGATTAGCACATTTTGCATCATGGGTTTTTGGAACTAGTCAACTAGTCAAGTTGCCATTCGAGGAACTGCAGTTTTTTCGTACTTCCGCATTGGCTTCACCTTTCAGCATCAGAGGTTCCCGCTTATTCCAATCGAGCAACTGTTCCACCAAAAATAAGGTGTCACCCAACTCTATTTTTCAGGGGCACTGTTGCTGCATCCTGGGCCTAGCAATGCCTGAGATACCTGTGAGTGTGAAGCATTGTGGGAGATAGGCCTTGGCAATGCGAGACTTAGGCTGTTTTAGCAACAAAGTGTATCCTCCTTTTTCGCCATGTAGCGTGAGTTTTAGAGGCAACACCTCATCACAGTCACTCCTGGGGAGGCAGGTGCAGTGGGACGGCATTGTGTCAGTGGTGATGGGGGTTGAAATGATTGTGGCTTTGATGATAATTATTATGATGACATTAATAAAGATGTGAGAGAGAGAAAGAGAGAGAGAGAGAGAGAGAGAGAGAGACATCCCTCTCTGTCAGCTAGCATGGATCAGAGGTGAAGTGTGTTGATGGTTACTGGGAGACGTGGGGGGGGTGGGGTTCATCTGATGACCAAGCAGCTTTTACTTCTGTCATGTTGTGAGGCCCTTCTCAGTGCTTGTCTCTTCTCGGATTAGCATTCCCAGGCCCGGCTGACTCCCCCCATAAATCCATTAGTGGTCGTGAGTGTGAGTCATTGACTCGGTAAAGCTGCTGAACACGTCGTTATTGCTAACCCCACAAACATAGGGAGGGGGAGGGATGGAAAAGACTGAAAATGAACAAGAAAGGAGCAACGTTACATATCACTTGTTTGCACACGTGTAGTTGTGTGAATGTTGTTCTGTAAGTGAAGTATTTTCCCACCTTATGTTCTGTGATGTAACATCAGCATCAGTAAGTAAAAATGTGTTTTAACTGAACTGCCAGATTCTCTCAAGTAAGGATGGATGGATCTTAATCCGGTTGTATTGTTGTTTTCTGCCACAGGAACTCCACCTACTGCATGAAGGTGTCCATGTCCCTCACCGTGGCGGAGAATGACACAAACCTGTGCTACAACTCCAACATGAGACGGGCTGAGAAGGCTGAGCTCAGCAAGAGTAAAGACATCCTCTGTCCTGACATAGATGACTACGTTGAACCTGGCAAAGAACCAGACATCACCTGGTACAAGGTGGGCTTGCTCTCTGACCGATCTGATGTATGGTGCAGTTAGGATTTTTGTATCATTATACTTGCCTGAGGGTCTTTTGATTTTTTTTTCCATGTGTATGTGTGTATGTGTCGTGATTACTATTTGTTATGTGTAAGGGAAACGTAATAAGGAGGGAGTCTGCCTTTGTGATTATACAACCATGGAATATTCTTGAATGGTTCATTGGTTTGTTTTCATCTAATTTCTGGGCTGTTTATGTTTAAAAGCGCTGTTGGAAACGTGGTTCCAGATCACTTAGGCAGATAATGCACGGATGCAAATGATCGTGATGAATTACATAAGTGCACTGCGAGAGTCATCCCGAGAGAACAAGGACTGAGCAGAGGGCATCCACAGAGATGGCTTTTATAATGAACACAAAACTTCTACGGGGAGAAAATTGTGCAATGTCACTCGCTGCCCTGCGGAACAAGTGGATGTCCTCTAAACACTCCAACTGTAGTCCCTGATCTTTATTCAGCATGCACCCTCTCCTCGCTCACCTGGGCTCTTGCCTTTCCCAGGTCAGGCACGGCCTGCGGACAACAAAGTGCATCCCAGAGAAGGGCTCAGGCCAGACTAATCACAGGCAGATCAGGAGTAGATTAGCTCAGCCGGGCTCGACCTCTAGGTTTTTCCAGAATTCAATTACGGTCAGGGTAATGACTGGGAGTGCTGGAACCTAGAGTTATTTGGACCACTGCGGAGCCACCGTGATTGAATTCGAAGGTTGCCGGGAGCAATGGTGGAATAGAATCCGCCGAGCCATCGTTGTCACTGCCAGAGCACCGAGGGGCTAGAGAGAGGATCATGTCATAGAGTCACCCACACACACACACACACACACACACATATACTCACACACACACACACACACACACATACACACATAATACTGCTCAAACACACTTATTTTGCCAGTAGAGAATACTGTAAATAACATTCTCTGTCTTCCGCGGCTCAACCAGAGTATTGAACGGAGAATATTCAGTTCAGTGCAATAAATCTTGATCAGATAAGTAGGATAATGGCTCAGCCTTATCATTTTACCGTATGGAGTTTTTATGTCAGCCAAGCTATGCATCCCTACCGCTTCATCCACCCTCGTAATGCTCAGTGATGTTTGAAAGCTTTTGTCCCCAGCTCAGACCACTTGAAACGTGATGTATCTAATTCATTATGAAGCAGAGTGGAGGTCTTAAATTTCATAATGTCAGGCTTGCCCAGAATATTTCATGCCAGACTACATGGTGCAGCACTCGGCACCTTTCCTTCTGTCTGCTGCCAGTCGTTTCTCATGATTTATCAATAGTAAGATTTGGGCAGAAGTTGTACGTTTGACCTGCCTGGCCTTCTCTAATGTACAGGAGTGCCGTCCAAAGCAGTGGCGTGCCAGCATCATCCAGAAGAGAGACATTCTGTCCATCCAGGAGGTAAAGGAAGATGATATTGGGAATTACACCTGTGAAGTCCAGTTTGGTGGCTTTGTGGTCAGGAGGACGACTGAGCTCACAGTAACTGGTAAGTCTTCATGAAAGATAAAAAGACATCAAAATTCAAATGTGATTTTGTATGTGAAACAGTCTGAGGGTGTCTATTGTAGAAACTCCACTGCAAATGTTGTAGGAATCAGTGGAGTGAAAGTTATAACAGGCACATACACTTGAAGAAAAGGAATGAATGTTAACAAAGACACACACACACTCACACACACCACTGAGCACTGCAGCGATGCCCTGCTGCTGTGTTAATTGCTGGGGGAGGTTGAATGCTGAGGCCTGGCCTCTATCTCTTCTTCTAACTCAGCACTTTCCGGCCAACCAAGCAGTGTTGAAATATTTAAGGCTATAGGCTAAACCTCTTCACACAGAGAGCTAAAGAGCCAGGACCAAGGTCAGGAGATTTACAGTGCTCTTACTCTGCTCGCTCTCGCTCTCTCTCTCTCTCTCTCTCTCTCTCTCTCTCTCTCTCTCTCTCTATCTCTCTATCTCTCTCTATCTGTCTCTCTCCCTCTGTATCTCCCTCTGCCTTGAGCAGCTGCAAGGTGAGCACATGACAAATAAATGCATTCAATCATTGGTTTGAGACTCCCGGGTGAGACCTGGGGATCGGGCGGGCTGAGTATGTGCACTCCTGCCAGGTCAACTGCTCTGATTAGCGTTGATGAAAAGGTCAAATGCAGTTTTTTTTTTTTTTTGCTCTCTCAAAACTCTCTCGATTGCGTCATTTTTCTGGTGCTACCTATTGTTCTGAACAAATTGAAGCCTAAAATGATGTTGCGCTCAGTGCAGGTGTCACGAATAAAATGAGCATTGCTTGACCTCAATTTTGAACTAATCATATCATTATTAACAATAACAATTCATACTGTACATTACCTACATTATTTTGGCACTGTTTATGATGTTGTGCATAGTAAAGAGCCTATAATTAGATTAATGGATTATAATCTCAAAAAGGAATCCTCCATTATTGTATTCATCCACTTAGAGAGTGTCTTAGTGTGAGTGTGCTCCATGTTGGTCCACACAGAGGTAGTGTTAGCATTTGATTAGTATCTCCTCTGGTGTTTATTTGTGTGGCTGGTCATTGCTCTTGTGTGATATGAGGGCGATAGCAGCGCAAGATAAACAGACAGTTTGCTATCTAGCAAACTGGGAGATACATACCTCAACCTGAGCATGGCGTGTTATTGGATGAGGCTAAAATGCGATCCTGGAGATGTGGCTTCCAGATTGGCATGCTTATGTGATTGATGGCGCCACATTGTATCCCCGGTGGGGCTCAATAAGTATGAGGCAGATAGGAGGAAGATCCGCTAGATTTCATTTGAACGCTATTACCTTCACAGTGGAGGACCTCAAGTCCTTTCATGTTGTCCTGTAAAGTGCCAGAGAATTTCCTTAGAACACACATGGTCAACATTTTATGATACTTTGAGCGACCACCGGCAGAAGGTCCATATAGTCAGTGCCCTTGAGCAAGGCACTTGGTCCACTATCGCTGTACACTGGCAGCCCACTGCTCCCTTTTGGATAGGTTAAATGTGGAGAACCCATTTCACTACACCGAACATTGTGTGATGTATATGTGTACGATGTATGACTTTATATTTGGTTACTACTTGAATAGATTTACATGCTAAACCCAAAAATCCTAAATACTGCCCAGTGCTACTGCGCTACATTCTGTCTGAGACGCTCTGTTTTACTTCCTGTGTCTTTAAGCCCCCCCCCCCAATTAAACAGCCTCCTCTAATTAGTCAGCTCACACATGTCTGAGCCAGCACCGCTAACATCAACAGAGGAGCTTCGACAAATCAATTCTTACATGCCAAGCTAGATACCAGGCATAAATTATGCAAATGTATGACATGGTGACACAGAGTGATGTCACTAAATCACAGAATTAGAGTCGGGACGACTGACGAGGCGTTTCAGGTGCAGTGTTTTCTGTGGGGGAGAGGAGATTCTGATTATGTGGACGTTTTTTACATGTAACTTTCAAGATCTTTTGTATGCAGAACCTATAACCATAGAGGAAAGGCAAAAAACAAAATAGGTCCCCTTTATAATCACTCAACACGTCTGTCCAGAGACAATGTTCCCGTTACTCAAGATTGTTAAGGACTATTTTTTACCTTTTTTGCCAAAATTCTTTTTCAGGTCTGCAGATTTTATTAGGACAATATTTATGGGAAGACACATTGCCTCTGTGTTTTCATTTTTTGAGCAATACAAACTAAATCTCTCTCACCTTTTGGTGACAGACGACTATCTGCAAGGCTCGTACCAGGATGAATACCTGAAATATGTTTATTAATTCATCTTTGTGATTCAGCTGATTCCAATCATTTTGTTGTTTGTTTTTATTTTTATTTGTCATGTTACCTATCTGCTTTACCTATCAACACATATTAAATGTGTGTGGCTGTGTTCTATAGAGTTTGTATGTCTGGGCGAGTGAGTTCGTGTTGGCTATTTGCTGTATGTACTTTGGCTTTATCCTTGTGTGTTTGTTAGCCTGTCAGCCATGACCTCAATGTTCTATAATAACAGTGGTCGTAAAAACTTTATTGGGTTATAAATATACACAGTTCACACTAATGACATCACAGAGAGGAAAGAATGGGGACGTGTAGAGAAGGAGAGAAACAGCACAGAGGCAGAAAGAAAGAGGAAGAAACACTGATAATGTCAAAGAGGCGTGTGTAGCTGCCATTTCCTTTCCCTGCATGTTGCCTGTGTGCAGTGCGATGTATGAATGTCCAATAAACCTGGCCGAACAGTGTGAGCCGTAGAAGTAGAGCCAACAGAAAATATATAACAATGAAAAGCTTCAGAGTCAAATTTAAGAAGTCCATTGTTCCGTATTTTTAGTGTTGTTTGCTTGTGCGCTTTTGTGTAACACTTGCACGCGCACACACAGCCACACAGAGACACCTACACACTGGCAGAGGAATCGTGACACATGTTCCCCATAATGAAACGTCAATAAGTCATCAAAAATAGAGGATGCAATTTTATGTGATGCGGCTTTAACGCAGCAGGTCAATGCGGGGATCAACCTGCCATACATGAAATCATTTGCATGAAGCACGTCTCCGAAAATGAAGACGATGTTCAATATCCCCTAGTAAACTGACTGGCCAAGTGTGCTGTGTTTATTAAAAAAACACGCTTCCAGCAGCAAAACATCAATGGCTATGTAGAGGAGGATTATGTTTTTCTTCACACATCACAATAGGTGCCTGTCTTAGTCACCAATTGTGTGTCATCAGCTGTGCTGCCATTGCTGTAAAAATATGGTGTTCTCTACATCACCACAGCATTTTTAACTTGTTATAACACCAGAGGGGAGCCTCCTCCTTAAAGCTGCCGTGTCCCGGTAGAATTAGATGAGCTCACTCCGGCCATAGGCTCATTTCCTTTAATAAACCTACACCATCATCCCCTCAAGTGGGCGTGAGATTATCCACATTTTATCACATCCTGTTAAAACCGACATTGCCTGGACGGCGAGCATAAAAGACCAAACTATGTCTGCGATCTGAGGGCTAATGTTGTAGTTTATTTGATAGGCCGAGGGGATGAAGGAGGTCATTAAGTTTAACTGATCTTAAATATAGCGCAATAGACACTGGCCCTTGCTTTGACCCTGCCTCGCTAAGAATTATGTGTGTGTGTGTGTGTGTGTGTGTGTGTGTGTGTGTGTGTGTGTGTGTGTGTGTGTGTGTGTGTGTGTGTTTCTTCTATTCTGACCCTGCTGCACGGCCTCCATTAGAATCAGTACAGAAGCTGATATCTGGACTGAGGTCGGTCTTGTAATAGAGGTTAACTATGGGCATGGACACGGGCTCACCCATCGAGGAGCCCCTTAATCAAGCACCGGTGCTCCTCAGGTTGATAGAAATGTAAAAGAAACAGCGACTCCTTCCCTCATTTTCATGTTCTCTCCACTTTATGTCAGGCCCAAATTTGAATGTTCTTATCCCATTCCGGGCATGCAGACACGGCCGAGTACAGCCTGCGTGTG
Source organism: Spondyliosoma cantharus (assembly GCA_900302685.1). Classification (NCBI taxonomy): domain Eukaryota; kingdom Metazoa; phylum Chordata; class Actinopteri; order Spariformes; family Sparidae; genus Spondyliosoma; species Spondyliosoma cantharus. The sequence continues at coordinate 34,131 of OMLP01046149.1, forward strand.
CATTGAGAGTTAAAAACACCATTATCAACAGATGGAAAGATTTTGTTTTCCCTCTCCCCTCCGCAGACCTTCACCTCAACCTCCCAGCTGTAAAGAGAGTGCCTTTTTGTGTACTCTTATAATTGATTCATAGCAGCAGCAGGTTCGCTTTTTTCCCTGGTCCTCTGAGGAATACAGAGCGCAGTCAGATTAGTCTACTCTCGTGTTTACCATTTTCTGCTATCAGAGACACAAGAAGCAACGCCTCGGCTGAAACCACCCCGCTATGATTAATTGATACTCGCATGTACAGTTTGGGCTACCTTTGGTGTTTGTTACACGCGCATACCTGCTTCTGTCTGGTGCGCCGTGATGTCTGTTTTTTTTAATAGAACATCTGAATCATTTCCATTCAATTTTTATGGTTCTCCTAGGCCTCATTCCAGCACCGGGATGATAATGCTACACTAGTATAACACCAGATAAAAGCCCTGTTCAGCTGATGTATGCAGCTCCCTCCCGCATTCTGCAAGGGAAAATATTATACAGAGAGAGCGGAAAAGGGATAAAGAGAACAAGGGAGTGAACGTGACTGATAACAGCGAGGAAGAGAGAGGAGAAGAGATAGAAAGAATGAAAGAGATAGAGAGGTTGCCGCTCCTGTATCTTATCTGTATTCCTCGCCAGTGTTTCCCAGCAGAAACAGTGTGTCCAGGACTATAAACAGACTATTATCCCAGTGTTTATCACAGTGCACATTACCGTTTGCCTCTGTCCGACTTACTGTAATGGAGTCGTTTGGTTTGATGGATGCCTCGGGCGTGGGTTTCTATCTATTGCTCCCATTATACCTCTGTCTGCATCCCCTCACTGTAGAAATGTCTGTCTGCACATTCAGCGTAGCCTGCGAGCATGGTGATTGAGGTTACGACCAATGTAAATGTACCATTTGGCACAGTGAATTGGGAGTGCAGAGGGCAGGAGGAAATCGAGGGAAGGATAGGAATCATCTACTTTGCATTACCTCTTGTAGAATATCCACGCTGAGAGGGGAGGTGCTTGGGAAAATCGCTTTAATACGCACATGTGAAAAAATGAAGTATGTGACTGCTTCTTTTTTTTGTTTGATTCCCTGCTCACTTTTTACATCTCCTGCAAGTGCTGTTACAATTAAAGGGACAGTTCACCTCAGGAAGGACAAATATTTTTCCCTCTTATTTGCAGATCTATTTACCCATTTAGATCGTTTTGGTGCGAGCTGCCAAGTTTTGGAGATGTCTGTCTTCTCTTGTATAATGGAACCAGATGACACTGGGATTGTGGTGCTCAAAGTGCCAAAGAAATACTGTGAAACACTCAACAGCAACGTCTCGCTCCAGAAGTCATGACCCGATTACTCAAGATGATCCACAGCTCTTGTTGTGAGCAGTTTCGTGTGGAAACTATTTTCTCTCTACGGAATGACAGCAAATATCGAAACTCCATCATGATCTTGAAGAAAACAAAAGACCTTCCTTACCTAAAATTCATTACACATATTGAAACTTACATTCAAGTCTGATCGTCTTGCTCCAAAAGAGAGCAATCAGAATCATAAACAGAGCTGATTATCGCCAGCCACATTATTATTCAAAAATTGACAGGCAATCAATCAATCACCTGGAGACTTAGATTTAGCATCACTGGTGTATACAACATGTTACCAGACTGTATCCAAATAAGAACATGTCCATATGTACTGGGAGCCAACTGTATATTCACAAAAAAAGAACAGAACTTGTGTAAAACAAAAATGTATCTTAGTGTATGGAGTAAATCTGTGGAATGATTTAGAAACAGAAATGAAAGAGTGTAAAATACACAATAGATTTTAAAAATGATTTAAACACAAGAGGATAAAACAGAATTATGAACACCACAGTGTACATAAAATTAGTTTGAGTATGTGAAATATATTTCAGTTGCTTAGTTGCTTTTATTGCTCTGTATGATTTAAAGACAGCTGACAAAATATAATTGATATTAAAAGAGTAGGTGTAATAAGCTAAGACCTCAGCCTACACCTTATCAGTCCTATTTTGTTTATGTGTTTTACAATAAGTTTATTTATTTTATATCTACCGGTGTATTTTCGTTTAATAAGTTTAAAAATTACCGTAATAAACTAAACAACTGCCAACCGCGGAAAAGCTTATCTACTCATGGACGAGATGCTAGTTTACTAAGCTTGTTTGTTCTACACAGCTTTTCATTAAGGGCACCTTTCTAATGTCTGCACGAGCCTCTCATTCATGAGTGGGTACACGTTTCCTACTGTCCGGTGATACGGCTCAGCTTGGTAGGAAAAAATTCAAACATGAAACTGCTCACAACAAGGTCTGTGGATTATCTTGAGGCACCGTTTCATGAGCTCTGGAATTTTTCCAGTGCCTTGATTTTGGTGCTTTGGGAACTACAAGCCAAGTGCCATCAAGTTCTACGATACTGAAGAGAAGATGGGCATCTCCAATGTCAGCCAATGTCTCCAAAACTCTGCAACTCGAAATCCAAAGAATCTAGTTGTATAAATACCACGTCCGCGTAGGAGTGAACATATGTATTTTTGAATTTTGGGGGGCGGGGACTGTCCCTTTAAGATTCAACCATGTTACACTACAGTAACCTGATTGTCCTTGTCTCTTTGGTCCAGATCTCACATTTGATATAGGACAACATTGTATGTATGTGTGTTGTGTGTGTGTGTGTCTGTGTGTGTGTGTGTGTGTGTGTGTGTGTGTGTGTGTGAGAGAGAGAGAGAGAGG
>OMLP01046150.1:0-44769 GCA_900302685.1 Spondyliosoma cantharus
GTCTGTCTGTCTGTCTGTCTGTCAGACTGAGCATGCTCATTACAACCTTGACAACATTCCACTGGGGTTGCCAAGGATACCAAGCAGAGCTGCCACAGCGTGTGTGTGTGTGTGTGTGTGCGCGCGTGTGCGTGTGCGTGTGCGTGTGTGTGTGTGTAATGAGTTGCACACTCCCAGAGGCAATGCATAGAGGTTAAATGAAATTTCACAGCTTTATTCACAGATATTACGGAAGAAGATTTGTGAACTCATGATGCAACCAGAAGGACTGAAAAAGCCAACAGCCACAGTTGCACATAACAGATCAGTTAGGATGGTCACCAGGAATGTAAGACTGCATGTCGTATCAATGAAAAGGAGAAAATAAGATACTCTTGCAAATGTAGCTCAGCTGTAAAGGAGGTCTGGTCTCAACACAAACCTGACAACCTGAGAAAATAAGATAAATTGTGTTTACTTTGATATGAAATCCTTTTTTATGTTTTTATATTTTTGTGATTTCAAATCTTTAGATATGTGAGAGTCAGGTAAAAACAAATTGAGGAACTTTAAGAGAGTAAACTAATTTTCAGGTAACTGTTAGGTCATAAACACAAAAGAATCAAATAAGAAAATGAATAGGGTCATGAAAAGGGATCATCTGTATTGTATTTTTCTGTCACTCGCCTCTCAAGTACCATTTAGCATTTTAACACAAAAATGGTCCACCATTAAGTTTCATTAAAACATGATCAGTGAAGCAGACTAGTCACAACTCGAGATGAACCAATGAGGATATGGTGGTTCTATTAAGTGACATGTAACCTAATGAGACACAGATATGTAATAATTGGTAATGTGACTTTTAAACTCCTTTTTATCAAAAGATTCAAAGACGTATTGCTTTGTGTGTACCTTGTAGAGGAATAGAAGCAAGACACATAATGCACGTATGAACCTTGTGAGCCCTTAAAACAAAAAAATGTGTATGTTACCCCTGATCACAGGCTGCAAATGTCTACTGGTTCTGCGAGAGATTTTATGCCCTTGCATTATGAGGATCATTTTCACAAATTCACAAGACAATGATCAAATATTAGGACAACATGACAGAAGACGCACAAATTGATGTGGCTCAGGTACATATTTTCTGCTTTCTTGACTGGTTATCCTGTTTCTTTTAAATGTATAGAAAATGCCAACACAACATTGTAGTAAATCAATAGAATATATTCCTGTATAGACAGAAAAAAAAGAATTATTCTAACCTTTGTCAAGCTTTTTGTCCCAAGTGACACCATGTGCAACCAAAGGAGACTCCAAGGCTGATCTTTCCTCCAGTGCTGCTGACCGGGCTGTTTTTCTTTTTCCCAAAAGCCCCCTGGTGAAGTGCTTAGCTGACACAAATGTATGCCGTGTCTTTATATTTAAAACAATCTCTTATTATGGAGTACATTACTTTGAAGAAACTTGACACTCAGCTCAAATGGCACCAGTGCATCATCCACCGTGTGCACTTTAATGGGCAGCAGCTTGCTCAGAGCGGCTGCTTAGCAGTTGGTTGGCTTTCTTGTTCCTGTCAGTGTCCCAAAGAGCCCAGCTGAAGGGCCCCCGAGGGAGGTCATCTAACCCTTTGTGCTGTATATGTACCAACTCGCCCTAAGGATGGATGCTGGAAAGTGTCATATTCAGCTAAATACCACACAACATCAGCGCAGGGGGTTGCTTGAATGTCGTCACTGCCTTCGTGGTTTAATCTCTGTCCTTGTGAAAATACACCACGTCTTCCTGCCATTGAGCTGCAGCAAAACCTGCTCCTCACCTGAGTCAGCTTTTTGAAAACCTTACTTGCTTTTTTTGTTATTGACAGGTACTCTACTTCTTTATTTTTTCAGTATTGTGGGAAATATTAATTGCTTGAACTAAATTCCTTTTTGTTTTTTGTTCCTCTTCTGTTCAAAACACAAAATGTATAGAGGAACTGAAGAAATAACTCTTCCAGGATGCTTCAAACTGGGTTTGCATATTTGATAAATGTTTTTCTTAACAGAAAAATAGTTGTAGTCTGTAGCTATTTATTTTTTTGCTATATTCTCTAAAATTGTCATTATGATCTGACAGTAGAATAAGATACAGGTCAGCTGTGTAAAAATCCACTGTCTGTGTGTCCACCCAGTGGCCCTAATCTGATTTGCAAGAATCCACTGCTCCCCGATCAACACAACCAATCAGAGCCAAGGGGTGTGCCTGAGAAGTGTCAGTCATGCGCATGCATACTGTGGCAGCCCTCCTCCCTCATGCAGCCGTACTGGGCAGTGCCCCTCCCTCACGCAGGCGCAGTGTCTGCTCTTACCTGGTCAGATACTTTCATTCCCAAACTGTTAAACAATGGCAGAGAACAGACAACAACAACAGAGCTGAAAGATGCCCCTCCATTGCCCACGCCAAAGAAACGAAATGTGATGTGACTGCCATGTGAGGAATATTGTTTGTTACTTGGGTTACTACAGTGACTCGCATGAGGCACTGCTCATTGTAATTTAGTTATACTGATTAGAAATAGAACAATCTGGGCTTATTTTGTTGTTGTTATTTTGAATGCGACATCTTGGTTATCTTATGTGAAGGCATCATTAATTTATGTTAGACGGGAGATTCCTCATGCATTTGATGAAAAGTTGCCATTTATTATAGAAGAAATGGGCGAAAGTGTCCACCCAGGTGTTGTGTTTCCATCACTGCTGATCAGAGCTGGAGCCGATGAATACTGCGGAGTCACTTAACCCAGGAATGAATGCTGATTGTATCCGTTCACACTGAAGACAAAGTCAGATGTTTTTTGTCCAGTGTGTGAGGTGTATTAGGGTAAGAATAGAATCTGACAGGTTGCCAAAAAGGCATATCTTGGGATCCATTGGCAAAAAAATGAAATGTGGATCAAGATCCCCTGCCAGAAACCTTGTAGTTTACCGCCCTGCCAAGGGGAACTTTGGCCCTCGACTTGACCTCATCTGAAACAAAGTGACGTTTATACATATCACGACAAAGATTCTCATTACACCAAATAAGGTTTATGTGTTAAGTGGGCTGCTCGCTACATTTTATGTCCCTTTCTTTGCATCCTGTAAAGTTATATTGTTTATGTTTGGGGCCAATTTGACTGTGCTGTGTATAACAACACCAATCACAGATATATAGCACATAAACATTTACATTCTATTACATGTCTCACAGCTTGGGGACCCCACATTATGTCATTTTGATTCAGTATAACAGTGATTAAACAATCTTAAAGGTGCACTATGTAGTTTTGGGTCAGAAATCTTAATCAGATGTTCATTGACTGATTTTCAATGTCTGAACAAACCAAATAAACAAACTCCCTCACTCCCTTCATGACAAGGAAAATTTTATTTCTTATTCAATTTATTTCTGAGTTTATTATTGTAACTATTAAGATTCTGAGTTTGAATTTGTTTTCCAAAAGTACATAGTGCCCCCTGTTTCTTAAAGAGGGGGTGTCGAAGAACCCAAACAGAACACTGGGGTTAGTAAGAGAAGCCAGCTTCAGAAGCTCACTTCACCCTCTGCAGTTCATCCTCCTAGTGGACACAAGCCAATTCTCACGATTGTGCATGAGTAGGATGCAGCAGCTCGAATTAAGATCTAAACTCCAAGCTGAATCAATTATTCACATAAAGGTTTGAGATTGTCAGCTTCATTCAGCCACACAAGTAGACTGATGTCAGCAGAAACGGCCTGGGCTGGGGGGGGGTACGACCGAGGGAGAGGGACTCTCACTGTAAATGCCATTATACTGTGATGATGTATATGATTTGACTTTGGTACGTTTGAATAGAAGCTCATTTAGTTAAAAAGTTGTTTCGAATTTTAAGGCAATGCACCATTTTGACAGGCCACAGTAGGAAAATAAAAGTTGTGAGGGCTGAACCCCATTTAGCTGCACATGGTCAGATACCTCCACACACTTTCATTACAGTCAGCGAGCTCATTTCTGTCAGGCCTTTCCAGCCAATTTGTCAACCTCCAGGAAAAAAGAAATGGAAGCCTGAGACTGCAAGCTCCCCTCGTTGTCTCTCCATCCTGCCACTCCTTGACTCTGTATCCCATCAACCGTTTTTGAAACTGCTGATCCGAGCTTTTCTTCAACTCGGCTAATTTCTCTATTGTGGAGAAATTATCCTCTCATCCCGTGCGTAGCCTTTTCATCGTTTCTCAAACACAAAGCCTGAGGCCGGTGATATTACTGAGCGCTTTCAGATCTGGTCGGCCTCACATAAGTACTGCCTTTTTAAAATAATTTCCTCTATATTTAAGTCTACTTTTAAGTTATTTTCATGGACAGTCACTTTAAAGTCCTGACATTTCCAAATGTTGTCACTGCACCCCAAATTTCTGGGCTGTCGACGTTTATTTAGCTGTTCATGCATTTTTTTTGCCACGCTAGCAGTGTGGCTCTGCTATGAAGGACTGAGACTGCCAAAATCAGAAAATAAACACATAAATAAATAAATGGAAAAATGAATAAATAAATGGAAAAATGAATAAATAAATGGGAAAATAAATGAATTGTGCATTTCATACAATAGGAATAAATACAGAGGCAAATCAAAGCAGAAATATCAATGTGACATAACATATATTTGTTAATGCTTACATTATTTTTAAAAATATTTTTTGGTGTATTTAATTGCATGATTATTCATTTTAAACATTTCTGATTTTGGCATTTTCAGCCCACCATACTGCGGATGCTGAAGCTGATTTGTCCACCACTGAATTTTTTGGAGCGTCACAAACCCTGCAAAATGACTGGTTTGACTACCAGAATGTGATCCATTCGGTCTGATAGCATTTGGAAAGTCTAGGAAAGTAATGTGAGGGCCAAGCCGGATGTTAATCAGCTCGACTGATAGAAGTCTGTAGTGCGCACACCCTATGGGACACACGTTGCAGATGATCCGGATAATTTCATACCCTCGAAGTTTGATGTTTTTGGTTTTTTGTGCCACTGATCATCTTTCACAGGAATGAACTGGGCTTCACCTCTGATGCTATAATCAGTCTTCATTATATTTCCATGAATATTATCCCCCGAGCTGGGATTTTAAGGAAGTGAAACAACGTAGTTGGAAATGTAGAGCCTGGTCCCTGCAGTGGGGTGTTTGCCTGAAGGTTCCTATTCTCTGGGGAAAGTTCCTGCAGTGGAAATGCAGCTTTAGACTTGTTACGCCCTCTATATTACTCCTCTCTGTTGTATATTTCATGTGCAGCTGATTTTTTTTATTCCCGTTTTGTTGCACTCAAGGGTCCAATATCAGTTCTCATCCCAGCATTTATGGAGATTAATTCTCAACTCCACTGCCAATCCCCCCATTTCTCCTCTCACATGCCCTTTTTACCCTTTTTCTTCTGCTATGTCAGCTATATATGCCTGACTCTACCTCTCTCTGTCTATCGACAGCTCAAGATTTGCCCCACAGGTTACTGTATGTCTTAAAGTTTTTTCCATTGTCATGGGTTGAAGAGGTAAAGCTAGCATTGACAAGATGCAGCCATGCTCGTCTATTTCACTAGATAGTGTGTGTTACAATCTCGCCACGATGTACACATTTTTCACATTTCAAGCATGTGAGGCACACATAAACTGCTGTCTCCCCTCCAGCCCATAAGGAAAGGCTGCAGTTCTTGAGCTGTTGATGAGCTGTATAGCATGGAAATAACCTCCCAGCTTATCCAGACGATAAGCAAGCAGGAAGAGGCGGTCGTTTCCCAGTTAGTTAAGCTTTATAGCTGTGTGCAGCTATAAAGTTAGCTTTGGGAGGGGAAAGGAGGGAGAGCAGGGGAGAGAAGGGGGTGAAAGGGAGAGGAAGTCGGAAAAATGGCAAAAGGGTGGAGAAGAGAGTGGAGATGTATTTTCAGCTCAAGAGTGCTTCATGCCCAAACTAAGGATATTATTATATCAAGAGAGCCACAGACACTCTTCAGCCTTGGAGTCAGGCAGCAGCTTACAGCATGAAGGCAGTGCACTGGTGGACCAGGCCATGTTCGGAAAATATGTAAGGTGCCCTTCCAGTGGACAAAACGTGGCGAAGCACCCTGTCTTAACCATAAATAGGTCTATACCATGACTTTCTGCGCACTAGTTTGTCCCCTTTCACATACATGTGGTTCCCTTTTTATTTTTTCTCCCCTGCCCCTAAAGCATCCTGAGTCTGCCACACTTCACTTTTTCATTCACTTCCTGCAACCAAACCATGACAATTGTGGTTAATTTGTCTTTTGTTGATGTTCAATTGCATTTTCTTTTCTCATCATGGTATTAAAATCACTCTGATTTGAACAGAAAAAAAATACAAATGGATACATAAAAAAAAAAAAACAAGAAGCAAAGTCATATTTTTCCTTCATGACCTTATGCTTTGTGGCTTTGCAGCTCTTAAAACTGCTGTGCCGTGGCAAGTTTCCCTAACTGTACCAGGCAAGGGAGTAATGCTGAGGCAAACTGAAGTAAGTGGCTGCGAAACTGTACTGCTGGTGAAACATCAGCAAAACTTAAGGAAGCGAAGGTACAGCTAAGTTCATGGCCGTGGTGTGACAACATTTCAGTGTGGTTTGCCGGTGTAGGAAATAAAACAAGGAGAGGCATTTGAAATAAAAAATGAGGCCCAAACATGTAATATGAGCAGACGATTACATGCTCATTAGATGCACTTCTCAAGTTGCTGTTTTTGTGAAATGTTGTAAATGTTTGTTACTTCTACTCTGCAGGACCTCAGACAGTTCCATGACACCCACTGACTCTAAGCTGCTTCAAAATATACAGACAAACCTTTCATTCATTCACATTTATCATCACGTTTGCTTGTCAATTCAAATTCTTTATTCAGGTCAGGTTCTTTGTTTGTCATATGCACAGAGATGGTCGCTGACGTTCTTGTTCTGAGGCTCCCTCAAATGGTGTCAACACAAACACATGTCTAAAAAGAAAAAAGACCTAAGATATTCTGACCTTTGACCTTAGACATTCAGTCAATGACTCATTTTCAAAAATGTTCCTCCGTGAGGTGTTTAGAAGCATATTTCGGGTCGTTTGGAGTCCACTGGTACCTATTTGTAGTGACACTTTATTCAAAGTTTCACATAGTTGGACTGAGTTAGGGGCAGTAAACTGACTTTAGTCAATGTCTGAGGGCTAGACCTAAGATATTCTGACCTTATCTCAAATCAATATTCATGAAAGAAATTCCACGAAAATCCAATAAAAACAGGTGTGTCTCCCTATATATGAAGACATTTTGGCATGTCGACCTCATGATGTTCTTTCAATAAAAAATACTTTATAAAATTGGATTTAAATTCCTGTCAGGACTTTTTATTCACTGCTCCATTTCCTACAAGGTTGCACCCCTTGGATGAACTACTTCAGTCTCTCTTGCACACTGTGGGCTCTGCTCATAAAAGCATACGCCATGAGGAAATCCATCATTTTGTGTTTTAGTGGTTTAGTAATTCTTAAGCAGGACATTTATTTATTTATTTATTTTTACCTCTTCAGGGCAAGTCAGCGAGCACAATCTGAATTACATTTATTGGATGTCCAAAGTCATAAGACATTTATGCCCTAGACTGCATTGAAGTGTCCTAAACCAAACGTTATCGTGGGCAGTAGTTTAAACTGAAGGGCTTTTGAATCTGTGCTAGAGTGGGTCATTTGGCCTGCGTCCTCCACCCGTTCCCCCTGTCAGTAGCTGTATTTTTACACGATGATATGTCTGTAAGGCTATCTCGTGGCATTCATTAAAAAAAAATGGAAGTCTATAGTCCCTATAATCCCCGTGGGACAGGGGTGTGAGTCAGCAAATGGCAGTGCCAACCCCTTTTGGCATGTCCAACACAAACCCCAATGTCATTCTGGCCACCTGCCCATCCTCTCTGCCTGCACCTCCCTCTTCTCATCTCCCCTTCTTCACTCTCTCTCACAGAGTCACGGCTGATGATAATCCATCTTTTTTCTCCCAGAATATCACTCTATTACTCCTGTCGACGCTTACAGGGCTGGACTGTGAGTGTGCCGATCCATGGTGGGTTTATAGTCTTTCTTGTTCTTTATGGCATGAGATCTTCTAAGAGGATTTTCATTCTGCTGCTACACATATGTGCAGTGTCTTAAAGTGTGGCGTTATTATGTTGAAACTGATTTAAAATGTCGGGCATATTAATATGCCCCCACCCTTTCTGCACCAGAGCAACTTCTATGAGTCTAATGCATCCTCTGTTTGGTTTGACTGTTATCATTTTAGCAAATTAACTATAAACAATTAAATATAATAGTGACTGTATTGGTCCTTTAAACACGGCTTTTTCGGTCTGTATATTCAATTTGGGGCTTTTTAGTCGCATTTTTTACTTACTGCACCATCATTTGTACGCTCCTGTTCTACCCCTTTTATTCTATCTTAGTTTTATTACCTCTGCCGAGAAGGTTTTTTTGTCACCATGTCCGTTTTCCTGCCTGTCTATTTGTTGGTTGGTTTGTGATTTCACAAAAACTACTTAACAGATTTCCAGGAAAAATTGGATAGAGGCTGGGTCTCAGCCCAGAATAGACCCCACTGACTTCTGGTGTGGATCCGGATTAATTGTTATTTTCTCCCCTTCTTTAACACTGCAACATTGCATTGGGCATTTTGTTGTCATTTTCATCTCTCGAGAACAATTTACGGATCTTGTTAAAGATGGCTGGTATCTATGAATGAGTGCAATTTGATGGGGATGTATAAAAATGCGGATCTAGCCGATTTGAACATGCTTTATTTGATATCAGATTACACTTTATTGAATTACGGGATGCTGATGGGCCTTGTTAGACCTAAGCACTGTACTGGGTGTTGTTCTAGTTTGTCCATTTTATTTTACTTTTAAATCCTACTTAAGGTGTCATTTTATATTACCTTGTGTTGCTGTAAGTCCTGTCTCAATACCATTTATGCCTCATATGAAGCATTTTGAATTGTCGTGTTGTTGAAAGGTACATCTCTGCCTCTAAGGGAAATATATGTTTCTTAATCGGCCTCCTTGTTGCAACTTCGTCTAGCTCCTAGTATAATATATTTAGTTGTCGGTTCCCTTTTTCAGCCTGCGGTCTACCATTCCCCCCTAACCTAAGCCGTGATTTAGGTTAGTTTATTTTGTAGATGTTTTTGTAATAAAACGAGAAAAGCTAGGAAAAAAAGGTCAGTAAAAGTCAAATATGTGTGTAGATGAGGTAGAAACCCATTACAGGCTTGAACTCAGGCAAAGAGGGACAACAATCATAGAAAAAATATGAATCGCTAAATTAAACGCAAAATAGAACTAGTAGTGTGCATGCCTTATCACATTCTTATGTTGATGGAAGAAATGAGCGCTATGCTGAGAACACAACAATTAGTTTATAGCATAATTACATGTACTTGTGTTATTTTCTATACGTTATGCAGCTTTAAAAAAAAGTCTCTTTCTGCGATTTCCTTCACCTGACCTTACCGTACCAGCTCATTTCCACTCATTCTTTGCCGTACTGTCTACTTTGCATTTGCCCTATGTTTTCCTCCCATTCTTCACAGATTTTAACTGCCTTCTTGGGTTTGACCCTTGCTACCTTTTGCCTCTACCTCCTCCTACTCCCACCTTTTATAACCTGACTGCCTTTCGCGGTGCGTTTCTATGTTCAAGTGTGATGTTTCTCTGAGCCGCTACGTTCCTGCCCTCCCAGGCAGCCGGTAATTTCCATTAATTTCACAACAACATGAAATGTTACCATAAATACTCGATCTAGATGCATTGCACATTCTCACCTTATGTGATTTAATGTGTCAAATAAGGTGCTAATGTGATAATAAGATCAGTCAGACATGAAGTCGGTGGTTTTACAGTATAATCTCTCAAAATTATGACGATGGAGAAACTGTTGTTTGTAACGTAGATCCACACATGTACCCATCAACTCAAAGACCCTGACTTGTTTTTCATAGTTTAGAAATCTTATCACACGTGCACACAAGTTCATATGAACACATGAAGAGCAAAATGTGAGAATGCATTTGTGGCTGGTAGAATTGCTGCTGAAATCTCTTCAGAATTGTAGATGGAGTTTGCTGTTGTGTCGTCCAAAATGAAGGACAGAGTGGTTATAACTGTGCACGTGCTCAGTGATCAATTAGATATGACCTTGGTCAGTATGAATGACTTTCCTCTTGTAAATGCATTGGTTCCATAAGCTTGACCTAATGAGGTCCTTAGGTTTAACCCTTAACGCAGTGAGGACCAAACCAAACATCTTGCCAAAACGACTGCATTTCAAACTGGCTGTCACATTCATTTGGCATGAATTATTCTTATTTCTTAGCTCCCACCATCTACCAAAATGAATAAAAAAACAGAAATATGGACACACACTCACACACCGACACTCTGTGACAGACACCACTTGGCTCAGTAGATCTGCCTCTGGAGCTAAAAATAGCTCTCATGTTTGTGGAGCAAATTATCTGAACTTTGTGAATTCAGCTTTCTGTCTCAAATCTACATTTCCCTCTGAGTGACAAAAGAAACAAAAGTGGAAACTGTATGTGCAGTTTGTCCATGACGTTAAAGGGGCATTATTTAGTTTTGAAGAGCAAATGCAAACTCAAAATGTTAATCTTCACAGTCTTAATGAGGTGATAGTACAAACTCAGAAATATTTATTGTTTCCATAAATGAATAAACAAGCGGTTCTCAGAGGATAATAAGGTCCCAGAACACAGTTTGAAGGTAGAAAGGTGGCAGGGTCCACCACATATAAACGTAAAAAGGTATGAAATTGTGTTGTCCTTTAAGGTCAGTTTGTTTATTAAGTTTGTTTCAGCATAAGGAAATCAGTCAATGAAGATCTTTCTCCTCTGTCTTGCCCAAAACTACATAGTGCACCTTTAATACTGGCACTCACTGCTTTTTTGCGTTCTTTCCATCAGTCCATTTTTATTCCCCCTGGCTTTTTGTCGCCAGCGCCACCATCAGGTCAAATTTATTCCCGTCAGTCAGAGACTGCTATAATGTTGGTGAAAATAGCCTGACGATTAAACCTGCTTGACATCCATCCCAATCGCCAAAATAAATGCTGGCGATGTACGCTTCTGCATACCACAGATATGATGAGGCTTCCCATTTCTTTTTGTTGCAACTTAACGTTTCTTCTGGTTCAGTGATACATTTTCTGGTGCAACAATGCCGTGCTTTATGCTCTGGTTAGGTTCAGACACAAAAAACACCAGGTTAGGGTGAGGAAAAGATCATGTTTTAGTGGTCGCCACAGACTCAGCTGCAGATGTTCGGACATCTCCTCAAAAATATATATTTTTTTTGTCAGCACAAATTATCCCAATGTCTCCTTATTCTTATATCTGAGAAGAAATTAACAGAAATGTTAACTGTCAGCATTTTCTCCCAGTGACTGGGCTGTGACATCAGCATGTTACCCTTTGCTTGTAGCTAAAAGCACCCCTGTGCCTATAGTGCAGCCTCACAGAGCCATTAGAACAGATATAGACTCTCAGAATTGTTAAGCTACGTCTCAGGAGTGCATTGTTGTAAATAAGACTAAACCCAAGGCACAGATTCCGGTGTCACAGTAACCTAAATACGGCAGGGACAAATCTACATTATGACAGCGTCTCTTGCCACTTGCATTTCTAAGCTGACACACAAAATTTACCCAGCGAGAAAACAGTTTCTTGACTATTTTTTCCCCCCACATACAGTTTATGTACATCATAAATACTTCACAACATAACAAAACCTTAATTGCTTTGTTATACACACAGAGACCACATGTTCTCTCACTTAAGTACATTCATTTTTCTGGGACTGCTCATTGAGCGTGTAATGATCCATGTTTTCCATATGTTTTCTTACTGTGATCAGGTCAGAATCATTTTCATATAATCGGGTTAAGGTCAGGTAATTTAATTTCTCGTTGTTATGAAGTTATAATCATTTTATTTAGTAATAATGAGGTTAAAGTCTGGGTTGTGATTGCTTCACTATGTCTCACTGTTAGCTCATGCCTCGTAACACAGACACACACAGCAGAGACAAAATCTTTGTTTTATCCTGAGCAGCATTTATTGTTCATATGCCATACTCACACCTTCCATGTGTTTTCACTGCGGGTTCTTACTGCACAGGACTTTGTAAATATATATTATTAAAACACATTTTTGAAATGATAATATAACAGATAACAGATTTATTCACAAACTTTGTGCAGCATGTAACAATGGCCCTGTTGAATTTATACTCAAAACAAATGGGGGCAGCATATCACCAGAGTTACTGCTAACTGCTGCTAACTGCAGCTACCATTAGCTAGTTAGCTCAGTTAGCAGTGCAGTTGGTGGTCCCTTCGATGAGCTTGGAGCGCTGCGGGAGTGTTGGTGCTTCCACCACTGGCACGAGAGCTTTAGACCAGGACGGGCTTCGATTAGCTCATTAGCTAGCTAACTTCTGCCATATCTCCTCATTAACATAATACATAAAATTCACAACGTCACGGTTATTATTTCTTCACATTCTGATTATAATAAACTGTATTACATAACTTACATATTGCACCAATCAGGACTTTAGATTCCTCAAGACATCTCTCTGTTTGGCCTATCATTCTCCATAGTCACTCTTATTTCCGTTGCACTAGACTCTCTCTCCTCACAGCAGTGTCTCTCCTGACACCCTGAAAGCCTAGATTGCGCCGTTCATTTTGTGATATCTCACAACTTTATTTATATCATAATTCACAGCTAACCTGGCGGAGAATATCTAACATCAGCTGTGCAACGGGGATTCACAGGGACTTTTTTCACATTGTCATCAGATAGTGTAAATCTTTTATTTCTTGTCATGAAAATAGAAATGCACACATGAACATGTGAATTGAATTAAAAAAAAAAAAAGAAAGCAACATAAATCCACCACACACACATAGAAACAAATGGGAAAGAAAGTGGGCCATGTATCCCACAAGGAGTGGGCTCATGGTGAAAAAGCCTTCAAAGTGATAAATAAAAAAACACATGAGCAAACGTTTGGTTGTTACATCATGAAAGAGATTTGTCGCCTATCAGGAATTGGTAGGTTAACGTTTGACCCAGATACAGCTGGGATCTGTGGATGTTCATTACATCAAAGAGTTTAAATTAAGCTTTCTCATTTGAATAGAAAAAGATCTTTAAAATAACACTTTTTCACCTTGTGGGCTAACAGCTTCAAGCTTTCAGTTTTTCCGCCGCCATGAGACAACAAGGATAAGTAGTTTTTCTCCTGTTTGCCCTGCGTGTTCAAATTCTCCCTAATCTTTAAATTCATGTTGCCCTTGAAACCTACTGAGCCACAACGTCCAACATGGTTATTTCCATCTTTTAACATTGTGCAAAGGCAAAAAGAGGAACATTATACCAGCATGGCAGCTTTTTTTTTCTCTTTCCTGGGCGCATCTACTGCCGGCCATGATGGCTCTGTCTGCTCCAAGGCTCATCTGGGAGGTGTGAGATTTGCATCCTAAACGCTGCTGCATATGAGAAGATAGCGTGTGGCGACTGTCCTCAATGACCTGCCCAATTGCACACACTCTCCATGACCTTGGAAATCAGTTGTTTTGGCCAAATCAGCGTTATAATCACAATCTGAACCATGTGGCGTGTTTCAGGATTTAGTGTGGGTGCTGGGGGAGTCTGGCACATGTGGCCAAGAGTGAGAAGAATCTGCAGGAATGTAGTGGCTAATAGTTTTTACTCCTATAACATTGTTGCATTGAAGATGGTCCGATTTAAAAGCATGCCAGAAGAATATTGAGCATGTCCCAACGTCCGACCACATCCTTTTGTTAGGTTTGAGAGCCAGCATACCTTTCAGGCTACTCTGACCCACTGCACAGTGCAGTGGAGGATGTGTCACATCAACTGAGCCGCCGTGAGAGCACAAAAAAATGACAACTCATTGGCAGCATTCCAAATTGCAGACTTTGGTTTGTAATTTCAAATTGCCTTCTACAGACTTCAATGGAGGCATGAGCAAGATGGAGAAAGTTCAACGTACAATGTTATGACAAAGTATTTTGTCCCAAATGTATTCTGACTGTGTGCGACACACAGCCTGCTTTGACAAGGAGGCGCAGTAAGTGCTAAAAGCAAAAAGTTTGTGATATGGAATGTTGTTATTTTAATTGCATGGATTATTTTTCCTTGTCAAAAAATCTGGTGCCTACATTACCCACAATGCATCCCAACCACCAACATTACAGTCAGTAATTCGGGTGTGTTCGGGTGCTAGTAGCAGCTAATGTAGCTTGCATGCATCTGCCATCTTGGACAATCATGTACGGCAGCAACACTTGGACAAACCACACACAGAACCACATCAAAACTGTAAATTCAGTTCAATTCATAATCATAAACTATCTGAACACATTTTTTGGTTTTACTGCAGTTCTGCATGTAGTTGTCCAAGCTGTGTTGCTGTACTCGTCCGTCCAAGATGGAGGATGCGCTTGTACATGTGCTTCTACGACTGGGTAGTGACAGTAACCTCAAGCTGGCAGCCTCAAACAGAGATGTGGAGCGGGCTACAGATGTCTAGTTACTGCACCTCTTTCCAACCCTACGCACCTGGATGTTTTTAACCTTTGCAATTTTGTACATTTCGGTCCTGATTGACTCAATTGATTGAGGCAGTTTATCAGATTTCTCACACCTCCCTCCTGAGCCACAAACGACTGTATCCAACTTTTCTCAGATATACAGTAGGACTGCCTTAGTCCTACTGCTACTTGCCACACCTCTCTTTAGGTTGGTCAGTCCTTTTAGCTGACTGATGTAAGCTCAAATCAGTACTTTTCATCCTAACAGTTACTTACTTCATTTGGTTAGTTGTGTACATGGACTTATTTTTGTGTTTAATTGATTGTTTTGCATTGCATTCGTATTAGATTGTCATGTTCATTAAGGCTTGAGGAAATATCTGAGAGCCAAGATTGTGGTAAAGCGATCGAAGTGAGGATAATGATGACCTGATTGATTTAATTAACTCAATCAATTCAGATAGCCAGCGTTCTGTTTCCTGTTCTCTAATGGACGAAATATAATCTATCCATTCATCCTTGATGGCTGGTAATAAAGTGTTGAAACAGCTTGATCTATGATCCAACATTACAGTAGTTCTTTCTGTCTCAGCATATGGAAATAAGCACATTATGAGCGACCATTACTTATACACTATTAAAGATTTTATTTCACAGTATACCTTCAAATTTACCACTTCATTGCATTTATGCATAACTTTCTTTTTGACTTTAAAGATATAGTTCCCTCTGAGAGCAATAACGTGTTTAGCTTGAGGAGGTCAGCAGCTGACTAATGTATTTTTACAGCTTAATGTAACCCAGATGAATCCTCTGGTCAAACTTTGTTTAATAAAATCTGTTGGCACCATGCAGAGAAGATCTCAGAGCTCTGGGTTAGATGTGTACATACTTAATTTGCTTTCCTGCACTTTTCTATTGAGATGATAGAGAGATAACTTTTGTATGAGCAAGGTCACTTCACAGTATAATGTCCTAATTATAGCCAGGTTGCCCCTTTCAGTGGAGTGTTAATGCATATAATCAAGCAGATTGAATCATTTGGATTGTGCTGCAGCATGAGAACGACCCAAAAAAGTCACTCAATGAATGTGATGGATTGTTTTATTTATTAGTATATGTGCTCGCCATCTAACACTGACAATTGAGCATAGGTTTCACAAAACAACACACATCAATAATAGTCACACTCTCTCATTTTTTTTAAATTCTTGAGGAGGATTCATGCTGAATTGTGGCCAAACAGCACCACATGGGAACCTGTCAGACTCCAGATAAACCATGAAAGCAAGCAGAGCCGAACCAAAGTCTCCCCACAGCAAAAACCCCAAGAATCTCTGGCCACCCAGCGATGAGTAGCAAGCTGACGTCAGCTGTCTCACTAGACTGCCTGCTGAGAGATGGCTCTCTTTCCACTGGAAGTGGATGAAAAACAAAGTTGGCTTAGATGGCGAGCGATAACGAGCAAACAAGCGGGTAGGGTGTAGAGCGACGGGTTTTAAAATGAGAGAGGAGAGGAGGAGATAGATAGTAAGCGCAGAAAGAGTAGGGTTATGCTAATTTGAGTGGATGGGGAGATTAAATGGAGTCATATCAGGGCGTGTGCCTTCCAGAGACGGGACTCTAATCCTGCTCGCTTGCTCCTTGCAGCTCCTCTTTCCACACATGCAGCATACACACACACACACACACACACACACACACTCTTGCACAATGGCATGTCTCCATAGCGTAAACGGTGTGTAGTGAGTGGTCCAAGGTGGCAGATGTGCAAATGCAGTCAGACACCTGGAGCTGCAAGTCAAATAGATCGACACATGTTGTCTGTTCTGGTGTTGTGCTTTTTTGCGAAAGCATCCTCTACACATGTTGTGTGTTGTTGACTGTGTTTGTTTCTTTTTTGAATCAAGAAAGCGTTACATGTGATGCCAAATTTCCAGGGTCCACGTTGTACAGGTTTTTGTGTGCGTGTGTATTTTTAGACCTGTGTGTAAAAGAGACGGACTGACTGAGAGTGAGTGGATGGAGGGTAGTGTATCGTAAGTAGAGCGAAAAACAGTTCCCCCAAGCAGTTAATAAAAGATGATGCTGCAAAATGGATACCAGCATGAGCTCCGACATGACAGGACAGCAAAAGATATGGGTTTTTTTTTGTCTTCTTTCATTTGTATTCTGTGTGTTTTGCTGTGAAAGATTGATGCCGTTTTTTGATGTTTTTCAGCGGACAGCAGTTATGAAACTTGCATGCATAATACACGAGTGTCCATGCGGGCACTGAGATCCAATAAAAAAACATCAAAACTTTGTGTCTGGCTTATGGAATGTGGAGTGCGAGATGAACAGAAATCAGATATGTGGCATGCGGACACAGGTGCAGCATTTTAAAGAAAATGTATGCAGAGTGAAAGCTGTGATAGCTTAAAATAAGCTTGTACACTGTATCTAAAGTGAGAACAGTAGTAGCATTAAACTAGCTGAACACTGTATGTAAAGAGAGAGATGTGATAGCATAAAACTAGCTGTATACTGTATCTACAGTGAGAACTGCGATAGCATAAAGCTAGCTGTATACTTTATGTACAATGGGAATATGATAGCATAAAACTAGCTGTACACTGTATCTAAAGTGAGAAATGTGATAGTATAAAACTAGCTGTACACTGTATCTAAAGTGAGAAATGTGATAGTATAAAACTAGACGTACATTGTATGTTAAGTTAGAACTGTGAAGGCATAAAACTACATGCCTACCATGTGCTATATGTAAAGTGAGAGCTGTGATAGCTTAAAATCAGACGCAGGACTACACTATATGCAGTAAGGTCACACTCTTAATTCACAGTTGAGTTAATGCTGATACTTGCGCGATTACACCAAAAAGCCCTTATGAAGTCCTTATCAGCCGCTTCATGCATTTATGATAAAAAAAATAGTATGGGCTCCCATTTGCATAATTACCTGCTGCACCGCAACACAACATTGTATCAGTGACGGAGGATGGCAGGGGCTTATCGGTGCACTGTCAGGCTGCTGAAGGCCGACCATGATTGTTGCAGACAACCGCCACTAAAATAACTGGGACATGGTGTACAGACCTGCTGTGCCTCTGAGAGAATATATCGCTCCACAGAAAAAAGGAGGAGGAACTTACATTTTAGATTAGTTTTTAATATAGATGGATGGATAGATGGATAGATAGATAGATGGATAGATGGATGGATAGATAGATAGGTCTTGTTTTCTCCGATGCTGAAGGACAAACTTGTTTCAGAATATTATCTAAATATTAATGAAATCCAGCGCCAAAGGCATGATTTTAATGGTGCTTCGCTTATCCAGCATCTGGCTTGTTAATTATAATGCCACAATAGTCCTGTTAACTCCACATATCTGCTTGGGCGAGAGGCAGAAATTATTAGTAGTCGGTGTCATTCCTTTGTTCTGAGCTGTTTCTATACTTAGCTCACAGTGGTGGAGCACGGTGCATACTGTACACGGCCACAACAAAAAAAATGAGCTGGCTCCATGAGAGAAATTCTATCAGTGTCCAGAGTAACACATAAACATAATTGGGTGAGTGTGTGGCTGTGTAGTTTTGCATGCCGGCGAGGCTGGTAATTACTTGCACACACACTCATGCAGAGGCAGTCAGAGAGGAGCTGTCCTTGGTGCTGAATCAGCCACCCATGCTTGGCTGCTGGTGCTCTCTATGGACTGCTGTGTCTGTCTGGTGGCCTGTGGCTCCCAATGATTGTGTTACAACCTCCATTATTGTTAGCTTGCAATGCTCCACAGTGTGCTTTTATATCAATTCAAGCACCAGTAAATGCAAAAGGGGCTGTTTTGTGTTGGGTACTTGGGTAGATATTTGCTCTGTTCAAACTAGATTTGGATTTTCTTTTGCTCCTTGTTCGTTTTGTAACAATCAGGCAGAAGGGTTACACAGGTACAGGGAGGTCAGCACTCCCCTTTCCTGGGAAAAAACAGAGTGGACCTGTCCCCCCCAATAGTCTATATCCTTGTAAATATACATTTTAAGAGAATACTGTGCTTTAAAACACGTGTGCTAATTTTAGACCCAAAACAATGTGTTTTTTAACTGTTTAAAGATTGGGTACATGCTCAGCACGAGTGTCTTCGGAGCAGTCTCTTGGAGAGTACTGGTGATTGGGGCTGACCTCTATTAAAGTTAACGATCAAAGCAAAAGATGCGTCCGACATTTTTATGTACTTCTTCCACTCAATAGAACAAAACACATTTACAGTGATAACTGGGCTACATTTTGTTCAATCCATTGAATCTCATACATCGACATGCTGGTACAACCCTTCAGTTATTTACCTTTTAATTATCCACCATAGTTTAATAGTAGTCATCATCAGCGCTTCTTCTATATACATTTAATACAGCAGTACTTTTGGCAGCAGCTGTGGTGCCCCCTTCCAGAATTGCTCTTGAGAAGTTGTTCTGTTTGTTGGAATGCAGTTATTATCTTTTTTTTTATTTCACACATTCTTCTTCCTTGTCACAACCAGTGAAATTAAATATCCATCCTTGGGTCGATGTTTTTTCATTTCTTTACTGAACTAAGCGCAGGCAGCAGGAGCCATGGTTTCCTTCTTCTATATTTTGCTTGCTTGCCAGGGTTAACATAAAGACAAAACAAAGGAAAACAAAGCTTGTGTCAGGACAATGGACTTATCTGCCTGCATACATGATGCGCATCAGTGGCCTTTTGATTTCAAATTTGAGTTTGATTAAGGACAAGAGGCCACAACAAGAGTCCTTATTATTAGGGTTAGGGTTAAGTTTTGAAAATCACTTTCATGTCATTTGGTAACTCTTTCTGATAACCAAAATTAATAAATGGTAAGTTTATAGCTAACTAAACTTAAGATAATAGTTATTTCACTGATAAAGGTTTATGCATATCAGCTTTAACTTCATAATGGCAATCCAAAAAATGTTCACAGATGAACTTTGCAGTATTTATTAACCATCTACAGAGGATTACAATCATAACTTGCAACTTAACAACAAATAATTGTTTAGTAATACGAACAAGAAGTATAATATTTGACAGACCCATAATAAAATACTTGAGATTAACCACATAAACAATGGTGTTTACAAAGCTGTACCACAAAAGTTCAATAATGTACAATTCAATCTTGTACCGCCCACTTCTCCAGGCGTCACCATCTCTCAGCCAATCACGTCGCGCTCCACCGCTCCCTCTGGCGTATTTTCGGACGCCCGGACCAATCAGAGCGAGCCGAGCACTTTGTCACGGCGAAATCAAAGTTGTTGTAAGAGCGCGTGTGTGTATGTGCGCGCGATGGGAGGGAAAGTGGCCGGTGGCTGAGAGAGAGAGGAGCGGAGACAAGTGGACGAACCCACCGGGAGGCAGCCAGCCAGTCGTTACTAGATGTTTCATTCCCTCCACCGAGTATAACAATGTCCATCTCTTCTGCTCCGATTTAGAGACTTAAAACTGAAGACAAGGAGCAGCTTTCCGGACGGAATACCGAATTCCGCTTTTTTTTAAAAAAAAAAAAGCAAATTCCCAGATGGATGCTGGCGATGAAACATGACTTGACAGTTAGAAACTAGCTCTACCTCTCCGGGATAAAGACACCGTAGCGATGTTTAAACCTCTCCGTGCGTAGCTGTCACCCTCCCCTCCATTCCCCCTGCCGCCGTGGACTTATCAGTTTGTTTCAGTGTTGCTGTAGAAGGAGCATTTTCTGAGCCGAGATGACGGAAATCAGCGAGAAGGAGAACGAACCGCAAAACCGAGACCTCCACCGGCCACAAGCTACCGTGCCCAGCCAGCCCGAATCAAAGGTAACGGCTCACCTGTGATAAAAATGGCGATTTTTTTAAACATTTAAAACAAAAATGACAAGTGTTTTTTTGAAGTTGGAGAGCTTTTAAGGATTTAAGCCACCTTTATTCCTGCTTTGGACTCGTGTCACCACCTGCTCTGCCTTTAAATCACTTAGTTTTTAAAGGGAATGTTGAGTAAGTGATCTGTCTTAGCTAACGTTAACTAGCCGGCTAATTCGCTGGAGGCTGCAGGTCTTGCATAACAGTAAGCCGCTTTAAGTCGTGTAACTACCCTGACCTTAAAGTTAGAGGGCAGAGATTACATGAAGGTGCGTGTGTGTCTGCTTTCTTCGCATGTGTAGTGAGAGCTCAGACTACAGGTGAAGAAAGATGCTTTGAGAGTGTGTTTTTGCAGGGTTTCAGACATCATAATATATTTTGGCCATGCAGTGATTGTGGGAGGTACAGCCTCCAAGATGAGGAGTTATGAGCCTGCACCTTTGGGGGGCCATTGCATCATTTCTCTTGGAAGACCCAATGGGACCATCCTGTCCATGGACGATTAACATGCTCTGCTCAGAAAATTGAGCTGCTGGTGCCCCTTCAAACTTCACATTTCTCCATTTCTCTATGCATTATGCAGTTTTTGTATGCTTTCTCTTGTTCCCAGTTTTTGCTGCAGGGGTAATTCAAATAAACACACTATGAACAGAGGCTACTGTAAACCATGCTGCATCAATAGTGCATCTTGCAGTCATTATCTCAGATCACCAGATGTCCATGCCATGTGCTCCAACCACTTGGAATAATCTGCAAAAGGATTTCAATTTGATTAATCTGAAATTGGTAGAATTCAGGACTTTTGTGAAGTCTCAGTGGTAAATGGCTAATTATCACTGTTCATACTCCACTTGTAGCCGTGTTATAATATTCTTACCTGTTCGTCTTCATTTTGTTCCTTCTGTTGTCTGATTTTATGTTTTTACCTCCACTGAGGAGGTTAGTCTGTGTTGGTTGGTTTGTCAGCAGGATAACACTGAAACTACTGTATAGATCTTCATGAAACTTGGATTGAAGATGGGTCTTGACCCAGTACAGACCCCATGGTGTGTTGTGACATCATGATAGTCACGATAACCTTGATATTAAAAAATGAAACATTGATAACAGGTTAATAATGCACATGATTATGATAATATTGTGTGAAGATGTTAGCTATTGCGCATCTTTTGTTTATAAATTAATCTGGTTGTCTTTTCACTATCAGTGAGTTTAATTGGTGTATTGATATGCTTTCTTTACAGTTGTCATTCTCTCCACCTCTCTACACTCCTGTTATTAGTGTCATTTGTTTGCCAGAAAAGAGACAAATCATACACAATAAACAAAGTTAAAGATGAATTTGATTGCAGCAGTTGTGTTTAGGTGGCTGGTATCTGTGAGTGAGTACAGTTTGATGCTGATCTGGTGATCTTAAATTATGGTTAAGCAGTTACGGGTGGTTTAAAGTGATATAGGGCTATCGAGTTTGATAAAGGATTAGGCTTGATTGAATTAAAGGGGACTGTTGGGCCTTGGCGGAGGGATGAGCTCTGTTGAGTGCCATTCTAGTTTTGCTTATGCTGTAGGGGTCGACTGATATGGTCTACAGGGCCGATACCGATGATGAGAATTAGTAATCAAGGAGACTGATACACATTTACAGTGAAAATATAATCTTTGTGTCAAACATTAGAACAACCAGTGACGGAATGTAACTAACTTACAGTTTACTCAAGTACTGTACTTTTGAGGTACCTAATTGAGTATTACCATTTTCTGCTTCTTTATAACTTATATTTATTATTTAATAACTTCAATTACTTATTATTTTGCGGAGGTGTGATGAGTGTCTATCAGTCTTTCCATATTATGCTTCCATTTTGGCCCTTCATGAGAGATTTTGACCCTCTTTAAAAAGGTGCCTCATGTAGAGATGCAATGATTAGGCACTTTAAAAAAAAAGCAATTTGAAGATGTCACTTTAGGATCTGGGAAGTTGTGGCGAGCCTGTTCCACAATATGACATATGATAGAGTATGAGATTAATTGATCAATTGTGAAAATTTAAACAGTTGTTCGTTGCAGCCATAGCCTCAACATTAGCAGGAGAAGCATGACAAAAAAGCAGTCCCCTCCTTGTTGGCAATCCAGAGGTGTAAAACAACGTCAGTCCAATCTTGTATTTTTCTAAAAATAGACGGTCTTCGTTATGCTGATGGATCTTTCTTGACAAAAAGTGGAGCTGAACTTCAAAGTGACACTGTTCTCAGTAAATTCTCTGTTACTGACTTGACCTAAATCTCCTGCATCACATTTATCTTTTAACATTTTCAAATGAGCTTCAAGAGCAGCCTTAATTGCAGCAGCAATGAGAGCAGCAAATTACATTAAGGCTGATTTTTGTCGGTCCTCACCACAGGGAGCTGGAACAAGCCTGGCAGGACGGGCCTCTTGTTGTTTCTATTTGACTACAGACAACACAATGGATGGTGGGCGTTGAGGTACTGCGTGAATTTATGAGCCAATCAGCTAGCAGATGTTTGCTGTGTCTTGCTAGGGGCTTGGTCATAATTCACACAAACGGCCGTCCAGACAAAACAGAACTGGGAGGAAACAATCCTCCGAGCTGCGTCAGCCGTGGAGCTCTGTGTTTGCCAAGCCCCTGCTGGCAGCCAGGACTGCTCCACATCCCGCAGAAGAAGAATGGAGAGGAAAGAGGAGGGAGAGATTAAATGTGTGTTACAACTGGGATCGGTTTTCGAGTTTTCTGCTCGAGGGTTTCTCTCGAGCTTCACATGTTACTTTCTGTCACTCTCAATCTTCTTACTTGTCTCCCTCCTCTGTTCCTTCCATAACAATTTCCACCTTTTGCTTTCCCTTTTGCTTCCATGCCTTTTCTCAGTTCCTCTTCCCGCCTGTCTCTCTGCGATCTTTTCTCATCTCCTCATCCAGCTCTGTCTCTTTCATCTCTCACGCTCCGTTCCCTCTTCGTCTCCACCGTCCCTCAGCTCTCAGAGTATTTATTACAGTGCTAAATGGCCATACCAGCTTTCTAGAGTGCTGCTAATAGTAGCTGTGACAGACAATGAATAGTTATTCCACCTCCTACACCTACATTCAAGGTGATTGCTCCGAAAATATTATTATTCCTCTCTAATCACTTGGAGCACATGCCATTCAAGTGTTGTGCATTTAAAGTGAAGTACGTTCAAGTGGATGACAAGAAAAGCTTGGAGTTGGCGAGTTAGATGAGATGATCTATACCACTCTCACGTCTGTATAGTAACGCGGTATGTGGATCTCTAAAGCTGACTTATCATCACACAGTATCTCATTTGTTTAATCTATACAAAATCTGTTTTTAAACTACAACGTTTGTTGCAAAAATGTTACTTACTGTTTCCAATCTTTATGCTAAGCTGAGCTAGCCAGCTGCTGGCTGTAGCTTCGTACTTATCAATCATGTATGAGTGAGCTTTGGTTGCATGCAGGTAAACAGGTAACATCATATTGTCTGACGCTGATTTAGACTCTGTGCAAGTGCCAATGTTTTGGTGCCTTGGGTGTGGATATCCATGCCAAGATTTCCTCCTCCATGTGTAGGTCATTTCGGCTAATCTCTATAGACAGATGTTACTGCAGTTCCCATGAAACACTTAGTGGAGTACTTCAGCATAGTTACATGTTTCCGGTAAAAACAGGGAGCTAGAGAGCGAATTATTGCAAATGTTAACTGATGTTCACAGTTGCCAGTAGTGCTGAATGTGTGTTACAACCCCCACCATGGAGCTAGACGTCCGATGACTCTGGCAAGACTGGCAGGTCCCAGTGAGCTCAGTCAGACTGAGAATTCAGCACCGAGGTGGTTTTCTTGCCAAGTTTGGCTTGTGGCAACCGGGACTGAGGATGAAAATCTTGTCCCCTACAGATTCGCTAGGCAGTATGTAAGTATATAGAAGCATTTGCCTTACTGGCACGAGACTGGTGTTGATCTCCTCAGTAACTTCTTGACAACAAATTGAATGGGCCTATTTCCCAAAATGCTGAACTATTCCTTTAAACTCTACATAGTTTATTAGTGGAGGAAATGAGAGCTGTGCAGAGAATCAGCCACTACATAAAGTTTAATATTCCCAAAAGACAGTGGGTGTAAATGCTGATAATGCAAGGTGGTGCTGTACCCCGGTCCGCAGGGCCTACACACGGCCCATCGCTTTCTCAGCCAACACAAAGACATTTTTACGAGGTAAAATGATGGAAAAAGCTTCTCTCCCACTTTGCCCTTCACGCTCACTTTCACAAAGTTCTCTGACTTCCTTATCAGCCCTCTCTCTCCCTCTTCATCTAATTAATTTCTTGCTCTCCTCTTAGAGTATGTATTTCCTCTCTCTTTTCTATTGACTGCTGGCGTTTGATATGAAACCCAAAACCTCGTCTGTTTCCACCTGCACTTCACCTCTCCTCATCTATCCCACTTTCTGTCTCTTCTCTTCCTGTCCTCTTTCCTTTCCTACATTGTCTTGTTTCTCCACAGCTCTGAGTAGCTGGCTGGTGATGGTTTCCTTGAGTGCTTGAGATAATAAGGGTGATTGAAGAACAGGTTAGCCAGCCAGAGTTCTTGTCAGGATCAAGAGAATATGAGAGAAAGTATGAGGAAAAACAACAGGAGCTGCGAAGAAGAAAAGACAAGGTAAATGGAAACTGAACAAACAAGCAGACATTCTTTTTTGATTAATACCTCTCTATTTCAGTCCTCTTTTATCTTCAGTTTTTATTCTTAAAACGACTTTTCATAAAAATGCATACATGAAAATAGTCAAATTCCAATTTGTTAGTTTTACACTCCATAAAACAAATCATTAAACGCAAATGTGTAGTCATAAATTGAAAAAAGATATTATATTATTTAATTAGTTTTGGCAGTGGTGACATTTAATTTTCTCTTTAACGTTCACCCCTGAATTCCTGTCTCACAAGGCAACTGAACCTCTTTAATTAGAAAATGCACCAGCAGAGCTTTTCTGATGTGTACCAGCATGCGTCTGTCCCGTTCATTTGATTATTCTGCGTGGATGACATTTCTGAACAAAGCGTATTCTGCCTCCTTGTGTTTGTTCTTTCATATCGCTTTTAGCAGGAGGATACATAAATTACCAGCCTAACTAACAGACAGACCATTATATGTTTGTGTTTCCTGCCAGAATGATTGACTTGTCCTTCTGAGCTGTGATACAAACTATATTAAGAACAGAAAACAGATACACAAAGACACAGTGAGAGTAACAGGAGGAGATGATATTCATATGGATAGAAAACACATAAAGAATAGGACATCACCACTGTTCTATCAAACCTTTTCGTACTTCATAGTGTCCCCGTTGTGCTCATGTATACCATGTTGACCAAGCACTGTTGTGATTAACGATGAAGTCATTGAGTTACTGTCCTTGATTGAGTTCTGAAATCCTGCTGATCCAGCAGAGCGCCATGTGCAGTGTCAGGGTTAGAGCGGAGTCAGTTGGGAATAAATATGGACTTAATTTAGTCCTTTGTTTAGTACTGACCTTAGTCTGCTGCTTTAAGTTAACTACGGAGGTTATTCTGTCTCTGAGAGGCAAAGTTGTTGATGTAATGGAATGGAGAAAATAAAGTTTTATAATACATAGTTCTGATCTTCAGTTCCGAATGTCAGACTCACATTGAGAAAACATGAAATAAGTACAAAGCGAAAAGTGTTTATCAATTGAATAAGTCATCCCCTGCATAGAAGAATTTCTTCCTCTTCCGTTTATTCCACGTTTATCTAAAATAAAGATTTCTGAACATAATTAAAAATCAATAAAGACGGTTGTATTGAGAACATAATTAGAATAATCTTGCTCTACTCTTTCATTTGAGTTAACTCACTAAGACTGAAGTCATTCAGTTTATTGTGGGACTATGCAACAAAAACTTGCCGCAAAAGTAACTCACTTAGAGTACTGACTAATTTAAAAGTACATTAATGCACCATTATTTAGGAATTTGTATTTGTTTGCGATTTGGAGCCCTTACAGTTACAGATTGCATTTCACTACCCTGGCATAAATACAGACATCTGTACACATGCATTTGATATGATTACTACATTACTTAAGATTTATTATGATGATGACTTAAAATTAGCGAGTTGACAACTTTGCTAACACAGACAAACATCAAGCAAGTGCAACAAAACAAGACATGGCAAGCCAGCTAATAATTCTCATCCAGCTCTTAATCTTTGACGCCTTTTGTTTGGTAAAGTACTCCCTAACAACTAAATGCAAATCCAAGATTTAGTCTCCAGCCTCTTGATCAGCTAGTCTCTCTTTTTAGCTTCCTCCTAACCCTAGTTAATGGCAGCTACAGTAAGCAGCGGTTAGTGGTTACTTTAACAACAAGTAAAGTTGTTTGTTGATCAGGAAAATCCGTACATGACTGGAGTTGAGGCAGAGCAGCTGGAGGATATCAGAGGGAAAACCAGAAAGTCATTTTTCCATGAAATATGATCCAGTTCTACCAACATAGGAAGCAGTACGTGATACATTTAAGACATATCTTTCAGTAAGTACTCAGCAGGTTTTAAATCTGGAAGATCCCAATTAAATCCTGATGTGTGTGTTGAATGTTGGATAAAGTAGACTTCATAGGTAATAAAGGGTAGCAAACTTGTTATGAGCACCCCAATGAGTGTTGTTCTTTCACCATTGTGTGAAAGTAAAAGGGCAGTTGAAGAGTCACGTAATGCTAACTGCAAAAGCTCCTTGTGCAGTTAAGCCTTTTAAATGGCTGGATTTGGAAATGCAAGCTTCTTTTTCTGCACACTCAGGCAGACAGCTTGTGATCTGCCGAAGTCTTTGCGAGCAAGAAGAGGCTCATGGATCACAACAGCTCCTCAAACAATAGTCAAATATTCAAGAGCCACACATAGCTGTGGACGTGACAATGAGGGGAGATATGAGAATGATTTGTCTTGATTCACAGGGTTTTCTTTCACCTGAGATATTTACATACAGTGTAATTGGTGACAGAAACACCTCTGGTTCACTTCAGGTTCACTTTTTTCTTCTGGAAAGTCCTGAAAATAAAAACTTGAACTTTTTTTGGGAGGAAAAACCTTTCCTCCAATCTCTATCCGTCGAGTTTTAAAGTTGTGTAATTTGGTGAGTAATATAGTGTAAAACATTTGATGAACCTCCCAAGCAGCTTGAAACTGTCGGACAAAGATCATGTCTTTAGACCTGAATATGGTAATACCTTCACATCTCATAAGCGCTTTTTGGATGGTGTGAATTCCTCAGGTTGCTTCTTAAAATCCCCTTTTATAGAGATGGATACATATTTTTTGTTTGTACTGAAAAACTGTAGTCTAAATTAGTTTGTCTCTTTCATGGGAAGTTTTCAATGTGTTCCAAGCCCTATAAGACCAGTGATGCAGCTTGTGCAGTGAGGCATTACAACTTTCCAGAAAAGGTCGTTTCAGTAAGTGCACTTTTACACAACAAGGTCCAACTGGAGCAGTGCCTAATGAGGTCATCTTTAATTCAACGTTCAGGTCACTGCAAGAAAATTTCCAGTGTGTTCACTCTTACTTTGCATATCATCAGCAGCTAGAGATGTCCTGGGAAAAACACTGCAGTGGGCAAAAGTTGGCCGACACTGGTGAGGTGAGTTTCTCACCGTTTTGCAATAAAAAATAAATAATTGTTGTTCCACCTTTAAACCACAAAAGTGGCCATGTTTGAAATAAAGATTTCAATCAGTCAATCAATCAAGCAATCAAGCTGGCAGCAGAGGTGGTAACTGATAAAAAGGGTGAGCCATAAGGACATTTTGAAGTGTGCAAACC
Source organism: Spondyliosoma cantharus (assembly GCA_900302685.1). Taxonomy (NCBI): domain Eukaryota; kingdom Metazoa; phylum Chordata; class Actinopteri; order Spariformes; family Sparidae; genus Spondyliosoma; species Spondyliosoma cantharus. The sequence continues at coordinate 28,399 of OMLP01046150.1, forward strand.
ACAACTGGGTGTTTTAAAAAGCAGCTAGCAGCAGTTAAATGAAATTCAAGGAAAAGCAACTAATTCTATTCTCGTACAATTCTGATCGCAAGGACATGTTGCCATTATATCCATCTATGTTTGCCTCCAGTCGTACAGTGTTTACAGAATGTGAACAGCGACTGTAGCAATGTATCATCATTGTTATTGTTTATAAAGCAATATCGCCGTCCAGCGGGTTATAATAAGTAACACTAGATGCCTCTTGTGTTAGATGTCACGCCTCTTTTGCCTCTGGAAACACCAGCATGCTATCTAAAATGGCACACTGGGGCAGTATTATGTCAGCGTTGTTTGGTTAAATGTAAAAAAAACAAAATTGGTGTAATGACAGGGTATTTTTTATGGCAGTATTGCAGGTTTTTTTTGTATTTTCCTTGCTTTTTAAATTTTTTTATTTTTTACAGCTGTGCACACACGCATATCGTGAGCTGAAGACTATGTCATTACATTGAGTACATCGTGTTCAGTTTAAGGAAGTTTAATCCTCTTTCCCAAAGCTTAGACATTACTGCATCTGTAATTGTACTGTAGTGGCTGCAGGAAGTCTTTTCTCTTTTCACTGGCATATTGTGTGAACCCCTCCCACTTCTTAATCATTAATATATCCATGCAATCCTCACAACAGCCTATTTATAGAAGCCTTCACCAAACATGTCTGCGCTGTGCTCATTTTTAAAACGGCCAAAGAACAAGGCTGAGACGTCTGCTCTGTCTCTCCACTGTACCGTTTGCCTGTCAGAGGTGTGATAGAGAAAGGCCCTGGTGCATTGTTTGGCTTTCAAAGACGACGGGAGTTGATGCTGGTGGTGTGTATTTTCAGTCTGTCTCTTCTCTCACTGTGCTCCTTCTCTCATTTCTTCCATCTGTTTTACCATTTTTTGTTTTCTTTTACCTCACTCTCTTTCACTGCCCTCAGACTTTCTTTTTATTCTTTCTTCCTCAACAACAGTCTGTTCTGGTACGCTACACTACGTACACTGTGATGAGCTAATTGCTGTCAGTAGTTCAGAGTGTGATGGGTCCCCAGTTCTCTGATCCATAAATAGACTTTTCAAAACCTTACAGAGAGACACAAGAGTGCCATGGAGAAACATAGAGATTTGCATTCATTAGAACTGTGCTTTTGATTTCTGTTCTGTAGGATGTTATGGGATATAAGAAGGCGCAGTGAAGCTGGCTAATTTTGTTCATGTCTGTGAACACACTCACACGTCTCCAACCAGCAACTATACCAACACACATTGTGAGATTATAACACAATTATAAGAGTAACCATAAATGTTAGGAGATAATCATGATAGTGTTGTGTGTGCAGCTTGATGCCCTGCAGCTCACAAATTCGATAAACTCACTTGGCTGCAGTCGTGTCTTTGTTGTATGGGTACTTGTAATGTGCACTGACAGTAGATTAGATATGATTAACTGGATTCGTGAAGTGCTTCTCTCTACTAATTTGTGTTAATATGTAAAGAACTCTGGTTTTATTATAAGCTCTGTTGGCTTCGCCACACTAGCGAATCAGAGCAAGTGCACCCTCATGAAACTGCTTTTAAATTTAACTGTTATACAATCTACAGTGCACGATTACAGACCCTGTTAGAGGAGAAAACATTTGTACACTAGAGCTGACCTTGGTCCTGAATGTCAGATACACTGTTGTACATGGCCTAAAGTACGTGGACACACAAACATTGGAGCACTGATTATTGAAAAATTGAAGGGGCTCTATTTCATTTGAGCAATTTACATACATTCATCACTTTTTTATTGGTCGTATGTGAGCGCATTGTCACGTGAAATGAAAATTGAGACCTACCCGTCTCTCTCAGTTGCCTACGCAAGCCTTTGGGCAATTTGTTGAAGTTGTTTAATGCTGTTGGACTGTGGATTTCTTTGTTAAGTACTCAGGCTGGTTTTTGCACGTTCTCAAGTGCCTCGTCTCAGTGCCTCTCTCTGCTTGGCTAAAGAGAGCAATAGTAACCAAATTAGAAATGGAGTCCGCTAACATAAAATAACAACAAGCTTCCGGCACAACAGAGATTTCCACAGAGATTTCCACCCTTTAATCATAAAGCCAATAGCATTAACAGCACCTACATCTCAGGGAATGTTTTTTTCAAGATTTTGGAGGAAGGCAGATAGAAAGAATCAGTTAGACCTCACTTTGTGCTTGAGAACATTTTTATTTAAATGAGGAAAAGGCCACACAGTTGGAAGCATATATTCGTCTAAAATGTTGTTATCCCTGTGGTGCAAATTAGAGCCCACCTGTATATTGATCAGTCAGGATTATCCGCCAGTATCGACATATTGATATTTAACCAGATATATCAGCATCAGTGTAAATGTTGTCCTCCATGCGCTGATAACTTTTTTGCAAACCATAATGCAGAAAGGTTCCATTACATATCTGTGTCGTAATCGTTGATACCTACATTCAAAGCTAGGGTCTACGATCCTGGAGAGCTAGCAAGATTTGAAAGTGGCACCTCCTCTAAGTTCCACCCCCCCTCCCGTCAGTGCTCCGTCCAAAGCCAGTGAAACGTGACCTGTGCACACGCGGAGGAGGGAGGGACAGAGGGGGGCGTAGGCAGAACGAGACATGAAGGCATCCGATTTTCTTTCTATTCGGGCCGGATAGCGCGGATTGGTCAGCTTTTTCTCAGTCGCGCAGCTGCCACAGAGGTCTGATTATTTTTGTTCCTTTTTCTGAATACATTATGTATTGACTACTCTCAGGATAGAGGGACCATTTCACCCAGTATAACAAAATGTGTTTCTGAACGACATTACAGACCATAGCTTTAAGGGATTGTTGCAGCGATTGTTGTGTTTATGTATACATTCTGTATACACAGTCTATATAGAATATTAGTGGATATATCTATATCTGAATGTCTTACTACCTAATACCAGTATCAGCATTGGCCCAAAAATCCAGTATTAGTCAGTATTAGTTTCCCTTAAACAGAAGTGGGTGCGAACCAGAACCCATTGAGTGGTCGCTAAGACTAGAAAAGTGCTGTAAAATTACAGTTCTTTTATCATTTACCATTAATTGTGCTTCAGCTTGGCCTTGTAATGAACTGTGGAAGTGCCTAGAGGAGTTGCCAAGCTACAAAAACTACACTGCATTTTCTTTCATTTTGAGAGCAGTCATAAAAGACTTGCACTTCCTCTTTGACTGTGCTGCTTAAGCTTGAACTTTGTAGGATAAGACAAATGGGATAATGTAAATACAGAATCTGAAGAAACAGAAACTGCTGAATAATAGATCCGCTGAGGGGCGGCGTAAAAGCCACACCACTGAAGTTTTATTAGTTCCACAGTTATTTATCGCCTTCATCAATGCATGTATGGCGACGATATAGATTCTTTATGGAAGTTGAAGTGAATAGATACTCAAGCACTGGCTCATGTTAATAAGAAAGTCCAATTTATATGATTATTCAATCCATAAAAAAAAAAAATTGTATCCCTTTATCTTCTGTTTCTTTAATCTTTGTAAAAGCTCAGGGAGGCATATTAATCTATTGATTATCATTTATGTGTTGCCTAGATTGTTTCTAAAAGAAATTGTTCTTTTTTTCCTCCCTGGAAATGGAGTAAAGACCGGCCTTCACCACAGAGAAGATTAACAAAGTCGGACAAGTTAAAAATCTAATAGAGAGGAACATCCATTACTGAATGGCCCACCGGTCGAGCCAAGAAAAGGCCATTAAGGAAAGCTTGGACTCAGCTCCCTGTAGGAAAACATTTACGAGAGGCACTCACTAATGAGTCAACAGAGAGGACGCTTTTCATCACTCAAACTAATTGGCATCTGTGAATCTGTAGCTTAAAGGAGAAAAAGAGGATCCTGCTCAATGCTATTGATCGAATTTTCTGCACAGGAGCGAGATGGCCGATGTGGTGGCTTTCAAAGCTCAAAGGTGCAATAGACATGATGAGGATGCCAAAATACATAAAACTGTGATAAAACATATGTAACAGAGGGAACATGTCTGACTTCTGCTACATCACTACAAGCAGAAACATGTTAATACCACAAAATAAACACAATGCAACAAAACAATGCCCTCACCAACATGGACCGCTAATGAGCTCTGTGTAAATTGAGGCGGTGCTCTTCATTCTGAAGGACCTATTACATCCTTGCCCTCATTCTTGAGGCCATTCTCTTGATGTATGAGTCCACAGCAGTTATTATTATCCATATATTGTATCCTATTGCTCCTAAATCCCCGTAATTGTTTGTCATTATCAGCACCCCTCCATTGTTGCCAAAAGCACTGGATGGCAAGTGTGCAGGAAATGGAGGCAGGCAGAGTCAAAGATAAACACACTGTTTGCCGCGCATCACTGACTGCATCAGATGCGAAGGTGCAGGCCGCTCAATAAAACTAATCAAACGTGAATTTTAAGGGGTATTGACTCCAGTGGATCCGCAAGGGATGGCAAATTTGTGATGTAAGGAAAGAGGGGAAAAAGCTGAAGATGGAGGATCAGAAGCCAGCCTGGCAAGGACAAGGACAGTCAGAGGGTAGAGCTGTTTAACAGACTGATTGTTCAAACAGTGCACATCCCCCAGAGCTGGATACCTCTATTGTTCCTGCTTTTAACATTTCACTTATTGCTGTGAAAATTGTCCCAGTTAATAGACAGGGTGTGGCCTCAATCACGTAAGCTTGTTTTTAAATCATTAATATTTTCTATAACATTATATACCCATCACTAAAATGTTAACAATCAAAGTTATATTTATTGTTTTATCAAGAGCTTTACATTAAAACCTTGCCATTATGCCCCATCAGGACCACATGGGTTTGGTTTAATCAGGTGTTAATTGGCAGCAGCCTGGAAACACAAGCAAACAATGCAAACAGACCTCTGAGAGCACAGTCAAAAACTATAGAAATCACAGATGTAAAATCACAAAAACTGTTACAACTTTGTTAGAAAATGTGTTTATGGAGAATCCAATCTCTCGCAATGAGTAGCTGATTGATAAAATAGGCTTTTATGGCCTTTTAAGTGGAGCTTTTAATACTCACTTGCTAGAGAGTTGACCACATTCCAGTACAATAAGTCAGAAGAATCAGTTCTGGTCAGGTTAGCCATTGTTAGCAATACCAATTGATGACAAGGCATTCCACTGTATTTTGCACATACAAACACTGAAGCAACATGTCAACAGATAGACGTTGAACAGTACTGTGTTCAAGACTGATTAAATAAGACATAAATAAGACAGAAGTGCTAATAAACTGTATTTTTTACAACTTTTTTGGTTGATGTGTGGAGTAGCCATCTTGGATTTTGAGAATGGGGTTGATTAGGTTGATGAACTCGGAAATTCCAACTTCCCAGTTCAAATAGACGCACCATAAGATTGGTTTATATGTTGGAATATTGCCGCACGTTTCACTGGGTGACTACTTCATATCCTTGTGGAGAACCCTCCCTCAACACTTCCTCTGAGCTTAGTGTTGTTTGCTTTTGTTTGGAGCTACTTGTAATTTGACTCAAGTCACCCACACATCCTCTCTTTTGTTTTTGTCTTCCAGTTGCAGCGGTTGAAACGCTCCCTGTCCTTCAAATCAGTCATGCGCAGCAAGAGTGTGGACAACTTTTTCCAGCGCAGCAACGGCGAATCTCGCCCTCCCTCAGCCCTCATCACCACACCTCCACCCCCACCGTCTCCTCCCCCCTTCTCAGAATCCCCCCTGGCCTATGAGCGCTCTCCCTCCCAATCCCCGTCTGCCAGTCCCAACCCGTCATTGACGTCACACTCGCCCTCTGTCAGTCCCAAACTGTCCATGACCTCCAAAATCCAGCCAAAGTCTCAGGCCCCGCCAGTCAAGACCCACTGTTTCCAGGAGCATGTCTTCCGTAGGCCTACAAGCTGCCAGCGATGCAAACACATGATCCAAGGTAGGTCAGCCATGCTAGTTACTTCAAAATATTACACTAATGGAAAATATGCAGCCTGTTGAGATACAAAGAACAGAAAGCAGTCACAAATCCTTGAGAATGTCACATGTGAACACCATTAAAGAAAACATGCAGCATTCACAATACTGTTCGTCTGTCTTCCTGCTCCCATCACCTTTACCACTCGAGATTCTGTGGCCTTAACCTGTTGCTGGCAAAAGAAAAAAATGTCAGCTCTTTAGCCCAAAGACGGCTACGTGTAAAAGTGAACTGTTTCATGTCTACGCAGGAAACTCCAAGCAGGGGCTGCGTTGTAAAGCCTGTAAACTGGCAGCCCACCTCTGGTGCTCGTCGGAGCTCTCCCAGCAGCCCTGTAACGGCAAGGTAAGAACACTTCAGACTATCATTAAATTTCACTACCATGCACAATGCGCCTTTATGAAGCTAACAGTCACTCCTTACTGCCCACATAAAATATATAGCAACACAAAGTTCCTCTACAAGTGTCTGCCACTTGTCTGGCAGATATTTGACCCCCGTAGATATGTGGTCATCTGGTGTTAACAGGGGTGTGAAACTCTCTGAAGCTCTTCCAAAATCTTGCAAAAGTAGCCGCATTTGCCAACTGGTCAATGAAGGAGCGTTTGGATGATTATTTTATCATTATTAGTCCATTCATCATCATGATTTAACTCAAATGCATCATGTTTACTTCACTGACTTTTTGTCAGGTTTTGTTATTTTAGTGTCACTGTATTTGTGTCACTGACTTGTGAAAGAGAACAATGAAACCCCAAATGAATCGATCAAAAGTGTGTTCATAATCGATTAGTTATTTAATTCATTTTTCAAACAAAAATGTGAAATATTTGCTGGTTCCAGCTTCTTAAACGTAAGGATTTATTTGTTCTTCGTGATAGTAAATGAAGAGTCTTTGGGCTTTGACTGTTGAATAAAAGAAGCAATTTGAAGACACACACCCTTAATTGATAATGAAAATGATCAGTGGTTGTAGTCCTTGCCGATCAGGGTAGCTTTGTATTAATCAATAATATTAAATTAAAGGTTCATGTGTTGGTTTATTCATTTGCTGTATTTATGTCCCACCATCCGAGCTTGCCATGTGCAAACATGTCTCTTACGTAGCTAATTGCATGTTTCTATCCCGTGTTTTTGTTTGTAAAACTTACTAGAAATGAATGAGTTCTTTGTAGGCCAGAGATTGACTCAGAATGCATTGTGTCTGCAGAATTACACAGCATCTGGATGCTGTAATTGTCTCTCTCAGTCAGTTGGCATAGCATTTAGTCCTGGTAATATGCTTAGCCCCAAAGCCCCCATCTTTTTTGAAGAGGATAAAGCCTTTTTCAAACCAGAAGAGACAAAAAGGTAGAGGTTATACATGGATTGTTGATTGATCAGGGCTGTACAATGTCGGCTGAGACACTGGGAAACATGTGAAAGGGTTGGAGTGGGATAAAATTATCTCCAAGCTAAAAAAGCCATGAGAGGAACAGCAGCAGAGCAGGATGACACTGATAAAGTTTCCGTGGCCAGGTCCCAACATTTCTTCACTCAGCCTTTTTGTCCTTTCTCTCCACATGTGCCACTCTTGTCTCATAACCCCCTCCTCTCTTCCTCTCCTCTCGCTTGTCTGGATGTTACATTTCCTTCCTGCCTTCTCAACTGTGTTGGAAAATCAATATCTCCCTGTACCAGCTGGTCTGGCTAATTCAGTGTGAAATTCAGTGTTTTTGAGGCGCACACAATCCCTCGAGGATATGACACGGCAGGCTCTCACCAAGCCCTCAGCAGTGTCCTTTTCGATCACTGCACACTCATCAAAGCAAGGATTAGGCATTTTACTGAAACTGGATTGCGTTTGAGGCTACTTCTTACACATCTACATAACTTAAGGTCTGCGATTTGCTGACGGTCAACCAAAATGTGTCATCCAAAGTTTTTGTGTGCAGATAGACTGCTTGTCTGTTTGGCCAACGTCTTTCTGGAGTAGAAATGCCAGTCAGTCACTGTTGAGATGACTTGAGGGCAGACAGAGCAGTGATGTAGGAGGAGCAGAAGGCTTCTGTGTGACTACTCATTAATTTATCAGTGCTGTGTAGAGTTCACATATCCACAGTGATGGAAAGTAACCAAGTATACCTGTACACTGTACAGGTATTTCTTTTTTTTGTTACATCATCTTTCATAACAAACAGTAACTAGAGACCCTCTTGTGACGGGATCACACCGGCCGCGACACTTTGGCCCCCACTTCTGACCCCCTTTGCTCGGACCACATCCATCTTTAAACTCAGCCTTGATTTTGATCTCAGCTACACACTTGTGACGTTTTATGAATGCATGTTTCCCTGTTATGATGCTATCGTGGTGACAAAATCTGTCCACAGACATGTAAACACCTGGCCTAATACTCAAAACCACTTCTGTGTTACATTCATTATAACACACAAGGTGAAAAAATGACCAGCCGATGCCAGTGTAATGTATGTTTGTATGTAGAGTAGTGTAATCAATAATAAAGGAAGGGACATCGATGACTGCAGGTCCGTTGGCTCGCTCTCAGTCCATTTGCTGAGTGCACCCACATGTGACCAAGCGATTTAAAACATCTCCAGAATCAAGCAGCTTTAAATTGCTTTGGAATCATGACAACATTTTGCTAATTAATGTTAATTGAACTTAAAGATGTATTACAGTCTGATTAAAGAAATAGGCCTGCTGATCACTGCACAAAGTAATTGCTTCTCCAGGAAAGAAGAGTTAGGCACACACACACACACACACACACACACACACACACACACACACACACACACACACACACCCATCCTCATTTGAATTTGTGTGTCTCCTCTGTCAGAGGTCAGAGCTCAATTCTAATATCTGTCCATCTCTACTGAGCAAAGTGTGAAATTTCAGCCTGTCTGCTCTCTTAAACCTCAACAAGTCCAACCCTGTCCAGTCATGCTCTGCAGTCACCATCACTGATATGTTGATATGGGATTGTAGGTGTTTGGCCGTTGCATGTGAAAGCAAATATTTAAGCTTTCACATGCTGAGGAAATCATTTATCTACCTTCAAATCTGAGCACATCATTTTGTGTGCCTTCAGAGCAGATGAGGACAATTGTCAGCCATTAATTAGCATAATATGACAGTAAGTGAAGCGTTTGCCAGCTCTTTCATTTTGTTTGTGTCGTGTGTTTTCAAATAGTGAAAACAATACTCAGTTTGACTTTTTGCAGGCAAGGGTTTGGCAAGTGCAATATTCACCAAAAATCAAGATTCCGGAGTTGAAAGTATGTTAGGGTTGGTTGGACAAAACAAGCAGTTTAATGACATCGTCTTGGATTTTCAGATTCAGATTTCATTGCCATGTGCATCGGTTGAGAAATACAGTATGAGTCTTTGGCGATAAGTTAGGACTAGTTAAAGTTGAAGCCGTGATAGGAAACCCCACTGATAGAGCCTAGACACTGGTGATTGGCTGGAGATCTGGATGTGATGAGGTGGAGTCTGCACTGACACGCCAGCTGACAACAGCAGAGAGGAGAACGTGTTTAGAGTTTGACAGCAACAACATGACTGGCTTATTTAAATTGTAACAAAATGTGGTTGGTTTAACTAAAAGAGTACATGCCTGTATTGAGCTAGAGTTAGATATGTTGGTCAGGGGTGTATTATTATATTTGCATCATTCGTTAAAAATAGATAAAGCTTTCGTGAAATCACCCTGTTCAGTTGTGTGTCAGCACAGAGTTTCATGCAGTTATTCCAGTCTAAAGGTGACGTTTGTGTTCTGTGAACGAGGAGATAAAGAAGAGATTCCAGGCAAATTCTTGTCTGTCAGTCGTGAGAGCCGCCATCACACTCCCGCACAACCTTAAAGCGATGTTTCACTTTCGGATGACTTCTGTGCTTCTCAGCAGGTCCACACTCACAGGATCTGTCAAATCTCATGGCAGTCATTTTGATTTATTTCCTCCATATAACTAAAAATATTTCTTGACTTTGACTTTCACACACTTTCAGACACAAGAATACAAAATATCTCTAGGCTTCCACCAGGGCAAAATATATCCATAGATCACTGAAAGGCAGTGGGTTAAGTATGTATGTGCACACTTACTTGTTCACAGGACGGCAGAAACACAAGCCAAAGATTAAAGAGGTTTTTCTGATTTCATGTTATTTTCAGCATAAATTATTTACTGTAAACCAGATGAAAAGAGATACAGAGATTAAAAAGATGTTATTCTATCTTTATAAACTCTTTTCTATTTAGAGAGCGCAGAACAGATTCATCACAGCCTCTGTCAAAAACAGGACTTTGTAATTTAATCCGATGAGTCATGTACTAAACATATTCTTCTTGCTAAATAAAGAATCGGATAACAAAGTTGTATGGTAGCAGGTCTGTGCCGGTTGATCCACATTTTGACAGAGGCACACATTTGTAATGCCTCGATACGCAGACCATGTGGGTGAATTAGCTTGAGAGCAGATAAGAAATAAGTTTAGTCATACTCCATTAGACGTACAGCAGTGGCCAGGGGCATTTCTTCAGAAAGTCCCTGTTAAAACTAATGGTGAGTGTATTATTGCCATCACGAGTCAGCTATAACAGTTAGTGCAATGATGTGTCGTAGATCTTCTCAGCTGATGTAACCTACCTAAGTCAAGATGGAAAAGTATGTCAATGCTGTTCATTTAGCCTCTTTAGTGATTACTCACCAATTCTTTTCTTCTTCCGCCTGCAGTCCTTTATCTGATAGGCTCGGATGAAAAACGAAAATGCAGCTTGACATAAAATCAATCAAAATGTTTTTCGATGTCACTCACAAGCAGACCTGTGACTCAAGTCATTTGGTTCGAGTCTCAAGCAAGTCCCAAGTAATTTTTCTTGGTCAAGTCACAGGTTGTTTCAAGTCAACTCCAGTCCCAAGTCAAGTCCTACCTGCAGTTTCACCAATTTACCAGCCTGTTCAAAAAGTATGACAGTGAATTGAATGTGTATTATGATTAATGATATTCTATGAAATAAACAAACCAATTTGCGTCATCACGTCTTTAACTTCCAAGTCGATTCTCAAGTAATTTGTTTTCTGTCAAGTTATAAATAATCAAAACAGGAACTCTGCCCACAAGAGAAACTGCTCTCGTAGTACTTTTTTTGTGATTTACTTTAAATACATTTAAGGTCAGAGAAGTTTAGAGAAGGAGGCATAAAATAATGAGTAACATACTGCAGGTGCCTTCACATTTTCCCCCCAGTAAGATTTTCTGTTATGCAAAAATTCTGCAGCAAAGTCATCCATAGGAGGTTTGAGCTGAGCTGAAATACTGGAAGAACACAGACTTCTTCAGACACTCAGCTTTCATCTCACATACTGTGCTGTTCCCACCTTTCCCAGATAAAACCACACAGGTATTGTCTTTCACCGAAATATTAGATCTGCCCTTTAATCGTTTTTTTTTCCTCCTCAAGTAACGTTTGCCCTTCTCCTCTCCTCCCTCTCCTTTCTCCTTGTCCCTGCCGGTCTGTCAGAGAGGAGCTTTCAAGAGGAACTTCAGCTCTCCTCTGATAACCACTGATGCACTGGGTGTGGTCACAGAGGCTCCTGCTGCCCAGGGTGAGTGATGGCACCAAACAACTGTTAATCTCAGGATGACTAATCACCATGTCTGTGGCCTTCGATCCTTGATGCCTGCCAGGCCACTGCGTGTATAGTGTCAGCTATAAAACTGCACGTGTGTTGCTTTGTTCCCCCCTGTCTGGCCCTGTGTAGAGGCAGATAATGGCATTGTTGACCCTGTGTATGAGGCACTGCGCTATGGGACGTCGCTGGCTCAGATGAGTCGCTCCAGCTTTGGCAGTATCTCAGAGTCACCGTGTCACGAGGTACAAAAACACACATAAAATACACAGACATATACATTCATGTTGACAATTTATCACACCAGGAATATTGTCGACATTGCTGGCTACAAATCTTTCTGTGTTATAGGTGGAAAAACAGCCAGACAAACTAGAAAACCAGCCAATAGCTGAAGAGGAACACATCCCAGGAAGTAAGTAGAACCAATTTCCTTTACGTTTTTAATGGACAGTTGGCTGTTTTGCAGTTTTAAGATAAACACTTAAAAGCTCTTAAGGAATAGTTCCACATTTTGACAAATACTCTTGTGCAATCTTTTTTGAGAGGTAAATAAGATGATAGATATAGATATCTCTAATTTTGTTATAAAAGCAGCTGGTTAGCCTAGCCTAGTGCAAAGCTGGAGATGGGTAAGGTTACAAAATCCAGCTACCAACACCTCTAAAGCTCACTATAATGAACACATATCTTACCTGTATAATTCCTACAAAATGACATTTATGTTGTGGCACATATCTCCTGTGACTAAACTAAACAGAGAATTAAACAAATGAGACATCTTAAATGGAGGTGCTGAAAGGTAGATTTTGTGACTTAAGTACAGCGCTGTTTCTGTTCTAGCTGTTTCTTCCTGTTTCCAGTCTTTGTGCTGAAAAGAGAGTCATTAAGCATATTTCCCAAAATAACAAAGTATTCTAGTGAATATGCAGGTGACAGTTTGTCCACTTCTCCCTTATCTGCCTACCTTATTTGTGATTATTTCTTCTAACAACTCAAACAAATTAGTTATCTAGTTCTTCTTGTCAAAGACATGTGAGGAAAAACAATGAAATTACAAAACAAAGCTGTTAAAGGAGGGTGTTGGATCCAGAGACTATTCTGGTGTAACAAGGCAGCTGGTGGTTAGTAGATTATTTGTATCTCTTCCTTTTTCTAAAGGTTAATTTCCTCTTATTATTCAATATCAAAGCAAACTGAGTATTCTGGAAATAAGTCTTTGCTTTTTGACTGTAAAGGTCTGGTACAAAAGCTTGATGTTTACCGTTGATCATGTTTAGGGAATTGCACTTGATAGCTTTCCTGCCTAGAATAATTGATGGGTCATTATCAATAGACTATTAATGCTGAGAGGAAACAACCTGAGAATATTTTACATGTTCATTTAATTTCTAAGGTAAATTAAGTACTAATGTTGAGATTCTTTCCACAATGTGACTTGTTTGCGACATTGCGATGAAAATGTCAGAACGTGAGAGAAGTACATTAAAATGAGATCCAGTACACTGTAGAGGTGATGTGTGTGTGTGTGTGTGTCTTTGTGTGTTCTCTTCACAGTTATTTAACCTCTCTGTCTTTAGTCCCAGGAGAAGGGATCATCTGTTTGTACCGCTGCCACTTTACAGTCAATGACCTTGTGCCTCAGCCTTCCGTCTGTTTGCCGCAAAGTGACAAGAACCCTCCATGTGTCCCTCCTTTTTTTGTCTCTCTCTTTCACCCACGCTCTTCCCCTCTTACTCTTCACACATATTGTCTTTCCGTCTCTTTCCTTCTCCTCCTCCTCTTGTCTTTATGTGTCTGTCTCTCCAGTGCTCACCCCTCCTGAAAGCGAGAAGGCTGATTCAGAAGACAGGGTCAGCCTGAAGGTGTGTAGTCAGCAGTTCCTCTCTTCTTTCAACTCATTTTTCTTGGTGAAAATACACGCTGTCAACCCGCTTCAAACTCTCCATCCTTTTCTGACTGCCCATGAGGAACATGCAGATAATAACCTTCCTCTCTGTCTCTTTCTCTGTCTTTCTCTTTCTATCTTTGGATACTCCTTTTTTTATCAGACACCGAAGAGAGTAGAGGTTCACTCCATCCACACTTATGTGGCTCTGTACAAGTTTCTGCCTCAGGAGAAGAACGACTTGGAACTACAGTCAGTCCAGTTTCTTTGTATACCGTACTGTGTGTTTGTAAGAGAGTGTGTACCTGGCCAATTTTACAAAGATTCATGCACCATCTGCCTCCTCAGCAGGTTGATCGTAGGGGGTTGTAGGCTTCGGATTGGGAGGGTGAGCACACTGGGAAGGACAAATCTGCATCGAGTGCGCGACATAAATAAAAAAAAAATAAAAAAGGTGTATGTTTAGCGCTGTAGGTGCATCAAACTGTTAAGAGTGCTATGACACCCACCACTAATCTGGTGGATGCATCTGTGCACGAAGAAAACATGAGGCGTTTCTTCACATGGACAGAGCAATCACTCAGAAAAAACTAATTTCATCAGCGACATTAACAGTAGTATACACGAAAATGATGAAAAGAAGGCAGTGATGCCTCACCAGTGCAGCCTACTCATCTGACGTGTATATGAGACTCAAATTTAAAACATCTTGATATAAAACCTGTCAAAATAAAAGAAATAATTGTCTCACTTGTAACAAATTAAGTAAAGTTTTATATATTTTTATGTTTTTGGTCAGAGCTATGGAAATTGAGCTGGCCTCAACTTTCAACAGCGAAAAGATCACAGTCTGAACATAGTTAGTACAGAGGATTGTTGCAACTCTCACACTCAGCAGCTAGAATCAGCAGCTAGTTACCTTAAATTAGCATAAAGACTGTTAGCTTGGCTCCAGCTTGAAACACACCGGATATACACCCCTTCTGATTTCCAGATGCATGTGTTTGTACAGAATAAACAAGCATGACTCACAGCCAGGCTAGCTGTTTCCCCCTGCTACCAGTCTTTTATGCTAAGCTAAGAAATGTCAAACTTTTGAGCAGCACATTTTGGATGGTTTCATTTGTGAATGATAACAAATGCTTCAAGAGTTCCGTGCAAGTCTTCTCATCGAGCACTTTGTTTTAACTCCAGGCCTGGCGACAGAATTCAAGTCACTGATGACTCCAATGAGGACTGGTGGAAGGTGAGCTATAAATAAAATATTTCTAGTCAAATGAACTGCTGTCAGGCTTTCCAAAATTATCACATTTCTCTCTGCCCTTTTCTATATTTCTAGATAGCCCATGCTGAGGTGAATAACATATTATAACTACAAATCTCCAGATTTATTTGAATAGATGCGTCAACAGCACACACATAGATCCGTGAAGTTCTTCCTTTTTAAAGCGGAGCTATTTGCAGACACCGAGATTAAAGAGCTGGTGGATGCGCTTGAAGGACAGCAGGTGTGGGTGTTCGCAGAGCTAGTTAGCATGAAGAGGAGAAGAGGAAGAAGACAGATTGCAGAGTGTGTTTAATGAGGCAGCTGAAGATCTTAACCTTCACCTGTCGAAGGACAGGCAGGTCTTCACGTAAACGAAACACCAGGGAAAAGCACCAATAATACCGCAGCAGGGTAACCATGTTTGTATAGCTTATTCTCTGAGTGGAAATGGCAACGTATTTAAGTAGCTGTAAGTGGTTCATTTAAAACATACTCTGGAGGTTTTCTTTGCTGTAAATGAGTGTGGTACACTGCTTACGTCAGAATAAAAATAATAGATGTAAAATGTTACAATTATACAAAACACTTTGTTGTTGTATTGAGAGTAATCTCCACCCATGCAAATCACACCCCATTACAGAAAGCTGACAATTAACCTCCCCTTTCCAGCCACTGCTAAATGTCAACATTTGGACATCGTGAGCAAAACGGCTAAGTGGGCACCCATCAGCTTTGTTTGCCTGTGTGCCAGAGTCTTTGAAGAGAGGAGCTGTGGATTAGTGCTCCGCAAATGCAGATGCTTTTTGGTCTTGTACTGATGTTGTTAATTAGGGCACAAAACATTCTTTTTGTTCCCATTTTTCTGCTCATTGTGATGGTTTATTGAAATTCCAATGTGTTACTGTGATATAAATGTGATGCATATTTAGGCAACAGGTCGGGGGAAACAAAAATAACAACACAAAGACTCTAATTATGTGTGTTTATTCAAGGACTGTAGTTTGTTCGCTTTGCTGTTTGTGTTAAAACTTAAGCCGGCAGATGATTAAAATATAGTCACTGTCACATATTTCTGTACTACAAGCAATTAAATAGCCATTGTTTTCCACCATGGCCACCTCAGAACAGGACAGAAATATCTATTTATATCTGTCGATGACTAACAGACTAACTGCGTGTGTCACTGCTCGGGCGTGTTTACCAGGGGAAGAGCAGAGACAAGGTGGGATTGTTCCCGGCCAACTTTGTACAGAGGGTCCGTCCTGGTGAGCGGGTGTGGAAGGTCACCGATGGTTTCCACGGCAACCGAGACAAAGGCCAGATGACTGTGAAAGAGGCCCAGGTGAACACACACATAAAGTACACATAATTTTTCTCTCTCTGTCACACACGCACACACACACACTGGATAAATATATGTAAATTCATGCAGAAAACTGCTGAGATCACAAAGGACAGTATGTTATGGTTTTCCAATGCAGCTCACTATTTTTTTGCCCCAGTCCACAAACTCTCTCACATTACTGAATGTCACTCGCTCCTCCTCCCGCTCCTCCCTC
>OMLP01046153.1:0-22793 GCA_900302685.1 Spondyliosoma cantharus
TTTGCCCCCAGTGTCGGTTCTAGTCTGGATCTAAAGTCACAGGAGGAGCTGATTGAGATGACAAACTCAGGGGATTTAAAACTGAACTTTGAGGCCCTTCCCCTGTCTGACTACTGGCTACGTGTAAGAAAGGAGTATCCCACCTTGACTGACAGGGCCCTGAAATGCCTTCTCCCTTTTGCAACGACCTACTTGTGTGAGTCTGGCTTTTCCACTTTAAAAGTGCTTAAAACAAAACATAGAGCACGTCTACAAGTGGACAATGACATGCGTTTGGCACTGACGGACATTAAGCCCAGGTTTGACAAACTGTGTAGGGGCCACCAAGCCCATCCCTCCCATTAGTGTATCTGTCTGTCACTCCCAGACATGCACACACACACACACACACACACACAGAGAGAGTTGTGTTCTGTTATCTGTCAACAGTTTGCTGACAAGTTTATTATTCAGTTAGAATATACAGTGCCGAAAACACTTTTGTTAATAATTTCCAATGTTAGTTATTGACAAATGAATAAAAGCAAGGAAATACATTCTAAAAGTTGATGTTTCTTTACATATTTTGAAGCATTGTCTGTGCGTTTGCAAAGGGGGTCCCCGACCAGAAGCTAATGCTGTTTGGGGGGCCTTGGCATGGTAAAGTTTGGGAACCCCTGGACTAGTGCACTAGTTTCGTGAGTCTCACAGCAGAGCATGTAAAACAGGCAATCGAGGAGATGCGGAACGCATGTGAAATAGACAAGCAACGCATCCACGTCATTTTACGTGACAACGTAAGGAATATGAAAAAAGCAGTGGATGATATGGAGGTACCAAGCGTGGGATGTGTCGCACACACACTTCAGTTGGCTGTACTTGAGGGTCTGCTGTCACAGTGCAGTGTCATAAGTCGTTTTTACACTGGGCAATAAGCCGCCAATTGGCTGCCCTTTTGCCGGCCCGGCCTGCGGTTTTAGACAGAAAGCGGCTCGGAGGGTACACTTATTTCCACCTCCATTGCGATCTAAAAATGAGGCATAAATGTGCCGGCCTCTGCGTGAGATGAGGTGTTGATGACGTGCACTGTTGTGCGGGTGCAATGTAAAGCTCTTATTTTGAAGAAAAATTTGTTGTCTCTGTTCACTGCCCAACTTCGTGCTTCACGTCACGTCACATGTTTACGCCTACCCCAGTGGAAAAGGAAGAATATTACGCCTCGTTTTTAGATAGAAAAGGCGGCAATTTGCCAGCCTTACATTAGAGCAAATGTGCTGCCTTCTCTATCTAAAAAGGGCTATATACTCACCTGCTAACACAAGGAAGGTAGTAGGCCAATGTTGCAATAGCATATGCAGAATTTTCAACAAAATAAATAAAACCTATTAAGGAACAGCTTGGATGCAGGTACTTTTTTTCTTATTGCAGCTGTATTATCCAGAAAATATTTGTTAAGGCTAAGTATTGGATCTGGACTCGGTATCGGCATTTACTAAATATTAAAGGACTTGGATCGGGATCAAGGTGAAAAAAACCTGATCGGGACATCCCTATTATTTACACTAACTTTATGCATATAAAATAGTCAAAAACAAGTGTTTAGGTGGAAAAACAGCCTATTCAAAGAACAAAAAGGCATACTATCAACCTTAGGGCTTTAAAAACTGTCATAAACTACATATTACTGTATTTGAAATCTCATTGTTTGAGGCCCGCATGTAAGTGACTTACAGCGAGGAGAAAGAAGAGCATGGGTCTCTGGTCCATACGATCACTTGTGACTGTTGTAGGCTCATGAAATACTGTGTTTTGGACTAAATATGTTACTGTGATAAAAGCATTTTTTTGACTCCTCAAATTAAAGATGCTATCCTGTGCACTTGTTTATGTTTCCTGCTATGCAATAATACCAACTTGAAGACTTCACCTCCTAATTGCATTAACTGTCTCCAAAGGATTAAAGAACACAGCTCAGCATGTTGTGTTTCCACCTATACTAATTACAAAATGGGTTGCTGCATTCAAGGACTCTAAAGGCTTTGTTACAAAACTCACCGGGAGCAATTTGCATGCATAATAGTTCTCAACAATTTTGATGAGATCATTTGGATACGGGCCTGCTATGGATGAGCTGTTTAATCTCCTTTTCTGACGTTACCTAAACCCCCATATACAGTGTTCAACTTCTGTACACAGATGTTGTGTTGCATAAAGATGTTATGTAGTTGCACCCAGGCCCGTGAGACACTGTTAAAAAGGTCTGCCTGACATTCCCAACACGCATCTTAATGATAGGATGTAATCTGGCTACTTACCGGTATATTTAGCTTCTCAGAGGAGAGCCATTACATGCTTTCTGAAAAGCCCCTCTTAACTGGGGGGGGTTAAACTCACCGCTGAGCTGCGCCCCTGTGGTGTTAAGCAGCTTCAGTCCTGACTGATGCAGCTGTGTCTTTTTGATCCAGGTGTGCCTCCTCAGCAGGGCCAGGCAGGCATCTCAACAGGCATCTCTGGTCCTTGCCACAGTAATTGATTGAGTGATGTCTCCCAAGGGCTGTTTTTTTTTTTTTCCCAGAGTGATGATATGGAAAACATTTTTTGCCACCCCTGTCATCTCTTAGCGACCTCTCACTCTTGCAATGGAAAAACACCATCGCTTAGTCCCTCTCTAAATCCCAAAGGTTGTTGCTAGCTGTTGTGCAAAGTGACTACCTTATTTTCACCTGGGTGAACCTCGACTTACTGAGTGAAAGTGCTTGGGATGCTCTGTAAATTACGTTCTCCTCACTTTGAATGGAAACCTACATAAATAAACGGCACACGCTGGCTCCATAAAGATTAGCCTGGAGGATTTTTAAAATGATAATCTGTTCCTATACCGCAGAATGTTTTTTCTTGAAGCTATTGAACTCCTCCAATTGCATGGCCTTGTTTTCTCCAGCGTATTCTTGTTATCCCTACAGCACACTCTCCTTGGTGTTGTCATGTTCCTGCAAAGTGATTAATGGAGTATCTCATTCCTATCTCCATAGCACAAAGCACCCCCTTCCAGCACACATACACACACGCGCGCGTACACACGCACACACACACACACAGTAACACTGTTTGAATACCACGTACTATACACTTGACATGGAGTAGCAGTGTCTACTCTTGTAAGGCAAATAATTTAATTTCATCCATCAAGCCCATCTTTCTCTTTATTTTATCTTTCACCCAGAAATCATCTCATTTAGATCTTAAATAAAAAAGTAATCCTTAATGAATGTGAAGGCATTAACTTTTTTGGTGGCTCAAAGAATAATAAATCCTGGAATTAATTAAATGAAATTGCAATTTTTAACTTCTTCTTTGCAATATAATGACGGTGCTGGGCTTGCACTCCATCTGCATCCACGATGATAAGCAACCTTTTGATTGCTGTTTTTAATGATTGCTGATTAGCATGCGTGGTTATAGTTGACTACTAAGTAGAAGCGGAATTTACAAAAAATGACACACATCATGCTCATTTATAGGTCATTCATTTTATATTGGATTGCTACTGGAATAGGTTTACTAGCTTTAATGCTCAAAAAACAAAAAGAGAAAGTACATGTCTCTTTTATTAAAAATAGAAATACAGCCATACATCATGAAAATATAAAATCAATATAAACACATCCATCCATATATTCATACTCACACATACACACAAATACAGCCATACACGTACAATTAAAAAATGCCATAAAACATAGACAGACAACACAAACATACTAAAAGAAAAAAAAAATCGATCACATACAAACAAACAATTGGCTGTTTTGTGGTGACAAATAATAGTGTGTATTTGGCACAAGATTTTATGGATGTGCAGCACTGCCTCTGTGCAGTTTCACAAACTGTACTGTAATTTCTTAGTTGCTTGTGGTCTGTCTCAAAGGCTCTAATCAAATGAGTGATGCTGTTTATTATAAAACATGTATTCCCACTATGCTAGCTTTTTTTTTTTTTGCCATAAGCAACTGAAATAATAGTCTCTGCAACAGCGATGCACTTGCATGTTTTAAGCTTGTGGGCTTCATTTTCCAGCTGTGCAGGAGGCTACATCCCAACACAAAAGAAGATGTGCTTAATTTACTGCAGAAATGTAAAAATGTCTTTCTCGCATATTCGTGTATTGTGCTTTAAGAGAGAGTTATATATCACAGCAGAATAGTGTGTTCAGAGTTCACATAATCATAACGGCTAAATAAAAACGATAAAGATAATGTCCAGAAATTAAGAAACCATCTATTTGTAGTTCTGTAAAGTGTCTGCAGGGTTTTAATATCCTTGGAGAGTAATTTGCAGGTTTTCTTCCTCTACACTTAAAGGGAGTAATGGGGCAGCCATTTAATTATGAAGCTGTTTAATTATGCAAAATTCACTCCATGTGCTAGTGACTCAAGAGTAGCATGTTTGAGTGAGGAACATTTGATCAATTCAAGAGAGAGGATTTTCTGTCAAAATGAAAACAAATATAAATATATATGAAATGAATGTTTGATTTGATCGAGATCGGGCTGGGAGACTCTTGGCCTTAATATTATTTGTGTTTCTGTTTCTTGTTTTCCTTTTCCTTTTACCATGAATGCATAAAGAGAAAGAGAAAACATCCTACAGGGGATTTCAGTAACATTGACCAAACTCTTTTCTGCAGATTAATAACAAAAAGCAAGTGCACTGGAGATCACAATATCATTACCACCAAACACTTCTGCTGCCAGGAGGACAGTGAATGAAACACCACTCAGATATGTATCTGTTTCATTTCCTCCCGCCTTCACCTCTTGTCCTTCAGGCCTCAGTATAGATTTTGTCCAACCTCTGCAGATGAACGAGAACCGTTATCATCACAAGCCTCCCTTCTTTCCACAACTCCAGCACACCTCAAACCTTTAGTTAATGCTTCTTGCTTCCTTTCATGCTTAACAGGCTCCTCAGTCACTTACTGTATGCATTATTGAGTACTAGTCAGGAGTGGCATACAGCAATGTCAAACAGCATGGACACAGGCATGCTAATTCACTGTGCTGCATGAGATTCGACAGCTTTTAAAAGATGTGTGGCAACGCAGCACATTTAAGCGAAGTCTTAAATTTTGATGAGAAGTGTGTGCTTTCTTGAATATTATCGCAGGGACCGATTTCTTATTGAAAAATTATTTAAAATCGTATCCATTTCTTATTCAAATTCTTATTCATTCAGCACTTTTTTTTGGCATTGTATGTTGTTATAAAGTCGTTGTGCTTATTAATGACTTATTCTCCATAACCATGGTCTACAACTACTAACTTAACTAGAGTTTTCCCTTAATAACCTCCTTGTTGTAAAAACGTGTACAATCTTATAAAATAGGAGTACCACAAGAATAGCGAATCTCCCTGAAATTAATATGGTCAGTTCTTAAGCAACAAAACACAAAACTATACATGTCCAAATAGCTCTAAATGGGGTCTTTCTAACTCAGAATGTGTTCTGTATTCTACGGTGAGGTCTCGCTCATAACTTACTCACTAAGATTGACACGTATGAACCCATATATTCTACTGTTGAATCAGTTATGAGCAAGGCCTCACTCATGAATGAGGACCACATTCTGAGTGACCCTTGAGGCAATAATTGGTGCTTTACAATGACTAATAAAGAGTCAGTATATGCTACAACACATGCTAATAAGCAACTAGTTAATGGTGAATATGTGTTCCCTAATGTTACCCATACAACTTTAGGGCCCTGACACATAAATGTTGGGGCAGCCAGTTGGCATTAGCTGGCTTTTTGGCCGACATAGCATGCTGACAGAAAAATCACTCTGATTGGCTGTTCGGCTAAGCAAATCAGTGCACAAGAAGAGAAATGGAATGGAATGGAAACGGAAATAGAAAGGTGAAGCTCTCTATCCATCTCCTTATTTTTGGCCTCTGTCTCTTCGCCAGTGCCATTCACACATTTTTATCAGACATATTCTCAGTTAGAAGTGGCTATATTGGCAAGAGCGGTGTGAAAAAAAAATCCTGAGTCTTCTGGTTTCTATTTTTGAATAACAAATCTTGACTGCCTCTGCCCCTTCCTGGTGGTATGGAGCGTTCTTTCCTCTCACTTTTGGCTGAGACACAGGGAGACATGAGTCGGCCTTTGTCGCTGCGAGTTCTTTGATATTGGTTCCGTGTGTCTGGCCACCTAGATAAACTAAGAAGGCCTACTTATCCCACAAGGCTTCAGTAGCCATACACTGGTGTCGGTTTTACCCATCTGCTCCCGTTCTTCCACAGTGACTGTACTGTCAGCAATCAACATTCTCCTCCCATTCACTTCGTTCATATGCTGCATGTGTTCCGTGCTATTTGTCCCCTCTTAGCTACTGTTCGCTCTGCCCAGGTGCTCCACAACTTGGTTGCTTAATGAGTTGCACCTGGCACCAGCATCAGAGAGGAGAGGCTTCTGGAGTCAGGACTGCAGATCTTGACGCCTCTTAGCCGGGGATTTTGTTGCGCCGTTCTGTTTTATCTTAGTGTCCTTTTGGTAGTCCTGATTTAATGTCTTGATTGTTTACTTGGCTTAATGCTACATATAATTGTGCTGTCCCAACATGTGCTGTTGTCAATTAGGATTTGAAACGCCGGACAATGCTGCTGCATCTGTTCGCTAACGTGTGCCTCCCTCATTGTCGTAAAAAAGGAGGAAAAGCCTGTTTTTCTGTTTGTGGGTAAAGAACTGACATTTACAGCTTATGTTTCTCTATATTCTCCTGATGGATTTGTGATTTTGGTTGCTTGTGGGAGGAAGGTAACCTTCACTTTCTAATAAAACCAAACCTGTAACGGCCCATGATGGCTTATTTTTGCTGTGTTGATAACACTGTGGCCTCCTGTTTTAGCTTCATCTATAATCCCAAAGAAAAAGGGACTATGTGGTATAGGTTTTGAAATTTTCCAATAAAATTGGGCCACATCTCCATTCAGAAGCCCTCCTGAAATCCCTTTGGCATTCTTTGGAGCAAGGTAGAAGCGATAATGTATCTAGAGTGGGTTATCTGCTATGACCCTTCCAGACTCCACAAAGCCAGGATCTAGGAGAGAAAAGGAATGTACTTGAATGTATATGTGTCTTAGTTGGAAAGGGTCTAAAATCTGTCTGTGAAGATATAATGCGCTATTTCCTCACCATCGCTATCCATTTAGGATGATTTGTATAAATATAAAGTATGGGACATTTTCTTTGTAGGAATAATATTTCAAATAGGCTCACATGGGATCATTCAGATACTGAAAGTTATAATCCCTGTCTTTAATGCAGATGCCACTCGTACAGACTGGGGGGACAAGCGCTTTTCTAAATGTAGTCGACGACTGCACAGAAATACCAGCAAACTTTTCTGCTTAATCAGGGTGGCAAAGCTTTAAAATCTGGCTCTGATGCACCCGTGGCTGATTCATCTGCTTCTTTGCAATCGGTGAATCAATAAAGAATAATTGCCTTTACCTTGATTCACCCTTTTGGCAAGATAAGGTGGATAAGTGAACTTCTGTTTGGCTCACACTCAAGTGGAACGGAGAAGAGTCAACAGGGGAAAGGAAATGAAATACAAGGGAATGGTGCAGTTGTTGTCTTAGTGGAGAAGTAGGTGAAGTTGCCCAACTATGCATGATTTGCATGTATGTAAGAAAGTTGATTTTCTTGAAACTCATTCAAAACACTTGTTTTAATTGAGTCCCTAAGCGTCCGTATTTGAGGAGTTGGGAATGAAAGTCAAAAACCGACTTTCTCACAAAGTGGCCCCTTTGAATTTACATTTAAATCAACAAAAAACCCTTTAATTCTTATTTAGTAGAAAAAACCTCATCAAAAGTATGAAGGTCATATTCTTACAAACTTACAAATTATATTAAACGAACAAATATAAAAAAATAAAACAAAAAAACATGTCATTCTATTTCTGTGGGCTAGGTGCAGCACTCCAATCCCTCTCCTGTGTCTGATTGCAGAGGGGAAGTGAAGAGAGGAAAGGACTTGGGGGGGAGCGGTGCGCAAAAGCGGAGAGTGGAGGACATGAAACACGGCTAAAGTGGAGACAGAGAGAGGGAAGAAGGAAGGACTCATCTCACCAAGATTGTGATTATGACTGTGCACCAAGAGAGCTCTCCAATTTCTCACATTCACTCCCAGCACAATTAACAACACATGCCACGGCTCCTGTACCAAACCCCTGGCTTCCTGTTTGAAAGACCGCTGCTAAGATTTAGATTGATGCTCTGCCTCAGGGGGATAAATGATTAGAAATTACTCCAACCTATCTTCACAGATTTCCAATAAAGCAGCAGAGGGAGCCAGGTGGAATCAGTTAGTTGGGGGAACTGGAGTTGAAAAAGCTCTGCTCACTGAACTTCACTTCATTCATTTGCTTTTAACATCATGCTGTCATGTACATCAAGGCAAGTTTGCAGAATCAGAGAGGAAAAAAGACATGGAGCATATCCAATCGATCCAATCGTATACATTGAAATAATTCCCTTGTTTTACTCCCCCCCCTTGAGATTAAAAGACTTTTATATTTTGAAGCTTTGCCGTGTTCTTATTTGACGATTTCAGCTTGGCTCCACTGTGCAATTGATTTGCCGGCGCCAGTGTGGAAGGTTCCCTCCTAATGGTGTCATGATTAGCACTGCGGCACCTGTCTTAGTGATGTAATGTGAATGCAGACGAATGGGTAAATCATAATATCATTACACTCCGCGACATTATGTGAATCATTCTGAAAGTACATCTATCAGACATAAATCTGTCAAGAACGTGTCTTCAATTTAGATTTAATTAAGTATTCAAACTTTGGGACACGTGTGGCTACAGATCATTTAAATTAAATTCCTCTCTGTTTATCGCCTCTCATACTTATTCATATCTCATGTCTGCCATTGTTGCTCGAAAAACATTCACTGAGGTATGTAGAAGTTATTACTCATAATTATCTGACAGTGTTTATAAAAGCAGTGCAACAAGAGTGTGTCCCAAGCTCCCTCTGCCTGTTAGGTGTTTTTATCTTGGTCGTCCCTTATAAACTCTGTTATCACTCGAGAAGGCGCGAAAGAACAGCGTGCAAGAACCATCAGGTTAAAGCTGCATTTGAAGCAATAACTGCCATAATCAAGAGCTGTGACAAGGGGGAGTGTATTCATACTTTTCAACAGGCATTTCATTCAACACCCAAATGAATGCAATCATTTAATACTTGCTGATATCCTGGAGTGGTGCTCGAGCTGTCGGATGGCCACCGAGACAAACACGTAATCTAAAAGGTCACGATGAGCTGCTGTTCAGAGGGGTGTGAGTGTCTCATTGGAGCTGATAAGAGTGCAGAGGCTGCTGTGCTTCTTCAAATTCCATAATGATGATTAGTGTGGGCAGAGGACACGAGTGCTTCACTAATAGCAAGACAGTGCAATTATATAATTCATCATGAACAATGCTAATACAGAGATAATTAGCATCAGGCCTACTGCAGGTAATAGATGATCCAAATGTGATCACTTCTGACCTCCTGTAGTGGTGCTCATAGCAGATTATGTTAGCGGTAGTCAGGGCTTCACCTGGTCGTGTTTGTGGCGACAGAAGTGGGTGTTTTTAAAGAGAAGCATTGTTTTCTAGCCCTGTTTGTTGTGACCCAAAGAGGCATTTAAAGCCAAACCACGATATCTTCCTAACCCTATCCAAGTGTTTTTTGTGCCTAAACCTAACCAGAGCATTAGCACACGAGAGAAAAATAGAAAATTAAATTTAAAAACACATAAAATTGCAACATAAAGAAACACACAGCGTGAACGTATCTGTACTTTTGCAGAACTGTACTTAGCAAACAATTATTCTGGCTATTAGGTTGCAAAAGCACACAGTTCTTGCTTGCTTAAGGACACAGGCCTTGTGTCATCACAGGTAAATCCAACAGTGAAGGTTAGAGTGAATTAATTAAAATCTGACATTGATCTTATAGCTTAGTCCCATGAGGACTATGCCTCCTCAGCTTTTATGACTTATTGCACACTGCAGTGAAGAAGCATATGAATTTACAATCAGAAAAACAAAATAAAAGACTTAAGTAGTCATGTCCATTCTTTACCGTCATTGGTTTTGTTGTCCTTGGTATAAGCTTAATGATGCTCACAAAAAAAAACATTTTCTTTAGTTGTGCATACATAGGAACCGTAACCAAGGACATGTTGGACCAAAATAACATCTCAGCATGACAGAAAAGTTGCGCTCAGAAGAACATCAGAGGCCAAACTTCCAACTGAACTTCAAATAAAATATTCAGAAATATTTTTGTCATTCCAGTCCCTAAAGCGAACTCTATAGGAATCTGACAGATCTAAAGGAACCAAAACCACTGAAGCAAAAAGCTAAAGCGAGTGCCTAAAAAACAAGCTACAGCTACTAGAGTACCACAGAATGAGATGTGCTTTTACAAACCGTACATAAAAAAAATTGCAATGCAAGAAAAAAAATCGAAGCACCATAGGCAAACATGCTTCTAAATGGTGACGCAATTTCACATAAGACTTTTTGGAGAATTGGGAGGATAACTACACATTTCTCCAAACACCATCACCATATTGTACCACTTTGTCTCATTAAGCACGACGTGCCCAGGGCCCTGGGCAGAAAAAAATGCTGCTGGTTGAAGGTCCAGTCGTAATCACTCTTAAGGGTTCCTTGGTATAAGATGATTTCAATAGTTCAGGGAAGGCCATCCTCATTCAGTTAATTACGAGTCACCTTCTTGCTTGAAAATGCCTTGCACGCAACCCCACCTCTGTTTGCACTCTCCCCCTTCAACCTCTGGGACTATTTTTGGGACATGCCTGTCACTGTGCTCTGCATCGCTGTACACTGCACTGAGGTGACAGGGGAAAACACCCACTGGAGGAGAGGGGAAAGACAGCCTCTCCTAAGAGACCTCATGCTACAGCATCTCATGTCATGCACAACAGACTGCCAAGGTTACCTTTTTTACGTGTCTTTGATATTCCTCGCAGCAGAGTAATATTATAAATCACAGAAGAGAACAAGTGCTCGGCCATGTGTCATTTTCGGACGCGGTGTTGTAGAGACAGGCCAGAGATTGACGGCTACTAGATAGTGTGTATGAATGTGTTGTGGGTGACATCAAAGTCGAACGGATCCTCGGTACATCAGTGGCGCTTGAATTGGAGCCCCAGGAGGAGTGACACTGGGGGCAGGCTGGCTGGCATTCACAGATTTCCCCTGATGTAATCAGAAATTTAATCAGAAACACGAGCTGCCCCGCGGCAACAACAATAAAAAGAATGATCAAAACCACAGCTGTTTAAAGATCGACAAAAAGGTACAAAAAGATTGCATTATCATTGTGGGGAATAGACACTAAACACGCTTGTGCATGTGTGGGCCTGTGTTTACACTAACACGCTATTAATTATTCATAAATTCCGATTCTGCTGTTGAATCTCTTGTGATTTTTTTTAAATGACACTAGATTCGGATACATGTCAATGACGGCTATGTGTTGATAATTAAAATACCAAATAAAGACACCACAAAAGCTAGAGAAGCATAAAAAAAGAAAAAAACACTGAGTGCTAGAATTGATTTATATATAGACATAACAGGAGCTACAAATTGCTTACCAGTACCGCTGCTAATTAAAATGATTCACAAGCTATTACAGAGAAAGGAGTGTTAACCCAAGGCATCCAGTTTCTCGGGGTTGGAAAATTCCTCCAGGGATTTTATTATGCAAGTATACTGTACATGTGTCATGCAGGAACAAAAGGAGATCCATATTTAGCAGAGAGGATACACATTGATTATATATGAACCTCTGCATATAAGCCAGGGTTTAAGAAGATTACATGTGACTGAATAGAATATTATGACATGCTCCTCACGCATAAATATTTCAGTATGTTTTATACCTCCTGATGTCCCAGTGGGAGCAACCCAAAGTGAAATCTGAGGCACAAAATCAAATCATTTCACTGGTTGTCTGAATTGAAATGAATGTTGCTTTCTGTCCCCGTTTTCCCCAGCTCCTCCATAACAACTTCGCTCTGATAGTGTTTGCTAGGGGGATCATAGAATCCCAATGTTCTCGGAAATGGTGGAAGTCCATTAAGCTATGTCATCGATCGCCTCACACCAGTCAGCTGCCGCCTGAAGTGACTCGGTGCAACTGACGACACCCTCTCTACTGCTGTTGATCGACGAAACAGGACAAGAGGAAATTTAAAGAGATTAGAAAGTTTGGAGCCACCAAAAGGAATTTCCAACAGTTTGTAGGCTGTGTTTTTACTGACTGGTACAGCGACCAGTGGAGGATTTGAAACTGTGTTCTTGGATTTATGAACACATAATCGCAACTACACTCTGAAAAGTCAGTGGGTTAGATTAAAGGAGTGTTTTTTTTTTTAAACTTACCAAGACTAAGATATGAAGATATATTACTCTCATGTGTCCATATCATATATATATGACTGGTGTCACCAGGTGACAGCTAGCTTAGCATGAAGACCGGAAATGGGGAAACAGCAGGCTCTTTCCAAAGGTGACAAAATCAACTCAGTAATGAATATGCTATACCTCATTTCCTGACTAAGAACTTCCTTGCACATAATCTGTAACTTGTTATCTCATTTTGATGTTGTACGGCTTGAACAAACAAGATATTGCTGTTACATAATATTATGTAGAAACTGGCATTTTGTGCGATTTGGCGCCCCGACGCAGTGTCTGCGGGTTGTAAATACAAATCCCAGGGCTGTAAGAATTTGTCAGACATAAAAACAAAATTGATTACATCATACCATTGTTCTGTGTTGAAAACTTGGAGCGCAGAGTGGCTGAGACAGAGACACCATTCACCTTATTACAAGAAACTGAGCCATCAACATGATTCTGAAGCTGTTGATATTATTTTTTTCTTTAAAGTTACAGAATTTTGCTTTAATGTCTCTGACTCAGACATTTGCACTGTCACATCCAGCTCTTACAGGTAACGCCAGGACAACTTCAGGGTAGCTGTGCATGAAACTGTTACTATTGTTACATTAGAGAAACTGAAAACTGTCTTCTGTTCATCTATCCATCACTGTCAAACAATATAGTTCCTTTTTGTTCGAGCACAACCTCACAAAATAAACAGGTGAACTCTGCATGTCCAGAGTCATCTGCCAGCAGCAACACTATCCACAAGAGATGAAATACCTTGAAAAGCAAGAATTTTGCATTCTGTTACCTTTGTCAGTGGAGTTGGACTCAGTGAATGCTGACAGCGGTACACGAATGCTGGAACCGTGTTGTTGGTTTTGTTGGTGTTGCTGCTCTCTCTGCCTCTTGCCTTTCATGTTGGCCTGTTGTAATACTGATTGGTTTTCCCCAGAAGATGATGCAATACTGGACAGTCTTTGGTTTGATTTTGGTCATCAAAAGATTGATGTTACGCTTGACCTCATGGAATACTACAATCCACAGCCACATCAAAAGCATTACGCCATGCCCGAGAGACATCATCTCTGAAGAGGGATTTCTCTCCCAGGATGGACAGACATGCAGTAGATGTCGCGTGAACAGAACAGATCAAAATAGTAAAAATACTGTATGGACAGTCAGGATGGAAATAATGCAGATGGACTGTTAACAAATTAAGAGTAAAGAGTCAATTTGGGCTCAAAATACCACACTTTTTCTGTATGTGATAACATTTTTTTTTTATAGAATCATTCCAAAGCGTTTTTGTTTTTTTGGCACCTAGACAAGAAAAATGTGCATTTTTTTTGCACACTGTTTCCAAAAATATCCAATTAAAAAGAAATCCACGGATTGCAGATTTTATTTATTTGTCTAGATCTAAATAAAGGCCCTGACAACTATAGATTTTGCGATTTCACTAAAAGCTGCTGTGAGCACTGTCGTTGTTTTAACTAACTTCCTGTCCGGTTTGCAGTTGGCAATCCTCTCCCTCCTCTCTACACCAACACATGAACACTTAGCGGTAAACACCAGACAGGATCCTGCTCTCTAAGAGTTCTCTGTGGGCAGGGATAGAGGAACAACCTTCTTTTCTCTTTGACTGAACGAGACATGTTACTGCCCAAACACTCTGTAACAGTGGTTAAGCTGCAGTAGTCTGTGGCTAAAATTCATTGAAACATTAACATATCTTTGTTTATAATCTCTTTATTGTTGAACTGAAAATAATGCAGGTTGATTTGTTGCCCATTGAAAACACACACAGATGTATTGCTGTAACTATCATTTCAGGTTTGCCAAGTTTGCCTCATTCGAACTCTGCGAAAGGCCTCCAGGGGGATGCTCCAGGGGCTGCACACATCCGCATGATTATACCTGGAAGCTGCAAAAGTCCACATACAGGTCATTAGTCCGCCACGGAGCAACTCCGTCGCAGCACTGCTCAGAATTACTTCCAGTAAACAACATTACTGAAACTGCAGACCAGTCGTGGGAATAAGAGAGAGGCTGCTGAATAAGGTCAAAGTGTCTGAATGAAGTCATTTAAGGGTTGAAGACTGATATTCATGTGGCACTTTACAGAGTGTCTCATAACTTCATTTATTGGATGTCATTTTGTCATTTTTTTGTTAAACATACACGTCATGAGAAGTCAAGTAGAGGAGCAGTGTAGCATGCATCACATTTTCATTGCAGGCATATAATCACAGTTAATGTGTTAAGAAAACTATATACAGCAAATAATAACAGTAATAATAACATTAATGATAATATATGATTTTTTTTCAATTTATAAAATTTCAAATATGTGGATATTGGCGTAGCCACATTATATAGCAAGTAAAATCGCCTCATCTTGAACACACATTCCAATCAGTAATTTTAAAACGAGAGAGAGAGAGAGAGAGAGATTAGATTTAAGATTAAGAGCTGACGTATCAGTTTTAACACTGCAATGAACACTGACTCGATATCTATAGGATTTGTAGAGTATTTCCATTATCAAAACATAAAGCACACACACAATAAATAGCAGTTGTATGTGTGTGGTATACACAGATGGCTCCTTACGTGACAAGCACAATGATTTTTTTTTAGAGAACAATGTTACAGTTTGTCTTTTTCTCCATGAAACAGCTCATTGTTACAGACATTTCTTGTTTTACATTCAGTGATTTGGAGAACAGGGACTCCACAACAATGCACATATAGAGCCAACATGCCTCTCAGAAAAGACAAGTTTATCAGTCACTCAGCTCCCTAACTTTAAAAAGCAGATCGCAGATTCCCCCTGTGGTGCGTTTCCCTTAACAGGATGAGGTATTTGCCAGAAGAGATGCTCGTTTCTTCCTCGGTCTGATCAGACGAGTCATGTCGCAGTTCAGCAGTGCAAGATCTTAATGAACGCCTTTCTGAACTCGACATTAAAGGTGGTGTATATGATGGGATTTATGGCGCTGTTCACGTAGCCCAGCCAAGTGAAAGCGTTATACATCTCAGCGGGGACCTTGCATTTTGTGCAGTGGGTGTTCAAGATGTGCGTAATGAAAAATGGCAGCCAGCATATGATGAAGACACCTGAGGATGTGCAAGAAAAAAAATGAATTGTTAGAGAGAGACAGTTGAAGAAAAATACTTAGTACGCCAAAATAAGGGCAACACTGTAAGGAGAAGTTGGACTAAAAGAGGCATCAGGGGTATTTCCTTCTGTTGCATCACTGCCTGTCTTGTTAGGTCTAACTAAAATATCTGAGATGGAAATAACAATGCATGCACAGGTTGTGCAAAAGAAGAGGAGTTTTTCTAAAATGCACATTACGGGATCAGCTTGTGGTAAATTAGAACAGAAACAATTATCAAGATGACTAAACAAAGAACAGCTTGTCTCGTGCATCCACTTCCGAAGAGGTGTGCGCTAACGCTTTTAGCTCAGCAGCTTCATAGAAAACTTCAGCTTAAAAGAAAATACAAAGAACGCCTTTTCAAATCAATTTGGGATCTCAGTGCTTGGATTATGCTGTATGAGCTGCGGGTAGCTATATGTTTCTGTCGTTTTTTAATTTCCATCTTAAAAGTCCCTATCTGCTTCAGTTGTTTAAGAGAATGCCACAATGCTGTTTTGCTGTGAAGCTCCAGGGAATGTTTGGTGGACTCTGGAACTGAGGGTGAGTAGATAATGATGAGTTTTCATTCATGGGTGAACTTTGCAAACATTTCAATTGATTGATTTCTAAATTATTTACACCAAACAGAAAATTAAATAAAACAAACTTCAGTAACAAGTGAACCAACTTACCCAGGACAATGGCTAACATCTGCGTGGCCTTCTTCTCCTTCTGCTGGGAGATCTTCCTCTTGCTCATGGTCTTCACAGAGGTCTGAGTCTTCCCATTAGGTAAGGCCTGCGTCTGGAAGGCTTTGGCCACGACGGGAGCCGAATCCCCCAGGGGCCCCTTAGCAGGGTCTCCATTCCTTTCCGCTTTCTGACCCTCTTCAGGGGGTGTGGGAGGACTGGAGGTGGGGCTAGCGTTAGCCTTGTTGGGCATCAATAGCTGGTGGCTGGTGGCCGGAGTGTCTCCAAGAGCACACTGCGGCTGCTGCTTCTGTTTCTGACTGCTGCCACTGTTGTTCAGCTCATCCAGCTCGAGATCTTCCCCTTCGGTGACTCCATCTTTGATGAATATCTGAGTAAGGTCACAAAAGCACAGATTCAGTTTTTTTTTCTTTCTTTTAGGTAATTGCACAATGGGTGACATTTAAAATAGTACTAATTAAAAAGAGTACAAATTACCCCACTTTGAGTTTTAAATTAAGGTTTTCTTTGCTCACAGAAGAAGACAGGTGCCTTTTAAGCTGTTTTCTCTTCTTGAAATGAAGGAAGGTGACACTAAATCTTTTATGTGCAAAATAAACGTGTTTCCGACAATTACGCTTTTCTAGAAACAAAAAAAAGCTTGAAGCATGAGAAAAAAAAATAAAGAGCACACACCACTTTCTTCTTGTTGACAGGAAAACTCCCATTAGACTTAACAATCATGGTGCACAACCTCACATCCTCTGGATGAGTGCACTTATCCTGAAATGAGAACAGCTGTGTCAGGAAAGGAGAAGGTACAATGTCAAAGCACAACTGTTAAAAGGGCTGTCTAAGCACAGGTCCCACTGCCTACCGGTTCAAATGAGGCTGCATCGAGCTCTGGCACAGAAAGGCTGTTTACCAAGAATACGATCTGCAGCTGCAAGTCCATTAACCGGACAGCGTGAGAGTCTGTCAGCTGAGATTATTTTACTGGGATGATACAAACTCATCCAACAATTAACAGCATAAGTGGAACTTTATGTAAATTTTGTTCTCTTACTCTATAAAGATTATGTACGTAATCTGTCAATATGCTGCCATATAACGACTTCACGGATCATTTAATTATATGGTAATGTATAGTCTACATGCTCACGTACTCTCACACACACGCAGAGCCATGCATGAACATGAGTAATGCAGTGCACTTGATCAAAAGCATTACTTTGGCTTCCTGTGCAGAGTCCATCGAGCTTCAGTATGTCAGTAAAATCAATAACCAGAAAAGCAAAAGGTCATGTGAGGGCCATCTTATTTATGGTTACTTGACGGCTTTCGACACCAAAATAAATGTAAATGTAACACTGAAATGAAACTGAATGGAACCACTTACATTTACATATAGAGGAGAAGAACAACATTTCAAATGCTTTAGATGTACCTGAGTCATGCCCTTTAATATAGTGTTACTGTTTGTTTCTTGTTTCTTTTTTAAAGAAAATCAATTCTCTTCTCATCTGTGCTTTTCCCTTCATCGTATGTTCTAATGTCATACAATGCCTGAGCATAAAACCATGGAACATAATTGTTTTGAGAAAATATTTGACAGCAGTTTTATGAAGACACAAATTAACTCAACGGGCAAGAGACTTTTTTATGTTATCTTTTCAAACTGGTTGAAAAAGATATCATTCTAAATATGTTCAAAAAGTACGGGAGCCTTAAGCAGCCATTGGTCGAACATTCTTCCCTTTGTTTCCTGCGGAGTTAAACTGTATTTGTTTTCTTGAGATCATGAATTATTTATGTCATCATTACAAGAGAACAACCGTCATTTTCCCAAGATTGTGAGATTTAGTAGCTGAAGCTATATAAGACCCAAATCACTGCAGGAACCGTTGCATTATGTGAAGCAATGTCAGATTAACAAGAGCATTTTGATTGATATAGTCCATTTTCCTGCAAATAAGTATATTTTTTTTGTTTTCTGAAGATCACAAGTTATTTATGTAATTATCATGGAATAACAAATGTTGAATTTGTTTTCTTGAGATCTCGAGAAAACAATCTTTTATATCGCGAGATAACACGATTAATTAACCTGTTATCAAGAGAAAACAAAGGTTGTTCAATCATATTACTGACAGCTTAATGTTTATTACATCAGGAATGAGCCATGAGCCATGAGTAGCATCTGATTTAAGATGCAACATTTACTAATTCAGATAAATACATTATTGTACCATTCAAACAACCACTAATGAGGGTAGTTTCTTATCCCCAGGCCAATTAGAGGTTGTAGCCTACTGGACAGTTATATTGTTGCACCAATCCCTTATAGTATCACATTAATAGTTGAATAATAAAACAAACAAAGTTCATAGAAAGTTCATATTCTGCTTTGAAACTCAACAAAGCCCCTTATAGAGCGGTGTGTATGTGATGGTCCACTCTTGTGAACCTTATAAAGTTGTTTTTTAATGATGAAATATCTCGTTATCTTTGGAAAACCACAGTTATTATTCCATAATTATGACAGAAATAACTTGTGATAGAATTTTACCTGTTATCATGGGAAATTATATGTTTGACCCTTGACCATTTAGGGATTCTGTAAAACAAGCATGTAATACTATGTTTCACATTTTAAATGAATACAAGCCTGCAAAGAGTAACACTTTACATGAAGACTGTCTATGTTACTTAAATGGCTTTAGTCCGATCACATACTGTAGACGTCAACGTTGATTTACACATTCAAAAGGGCGTAGACAGAAGAGAGCTCTGGTATGATAAAGGTGTAAATCAATCTCACTTTCATATTAGAGCCATAAAGGTGTTCGTCGTAAAACGGCGACCGTATTGCTACAGAAGCTCACCTTCAGCGAAGTGGCCACATCAGGATCGGCAGCCTGACAGACGCGCTGCTTTGGCTTTGTGTTTACACGTTTCCTGCGCTTCCTCAGGACCACATAAATTTGCACATAAACCAGCAGAGTGATGATGAAGGGAACGTAGAAGGACACGATGGAAGAGTACACCACAAAGGCCGGATTGGCGATCACACAGAGAGACGCATCGCGAGTTGCTGTGGAGATAAGCACAGGGTGAAGAAAGGTTTCAGACTGTGTGTTATGTTCTATCCAAAATTGTAATCTTTATGTGAGTGTGGTTGTACTGTGTTTTTGTCAATGTGACTCTCGAAAAACTTTCTAAAATAAAAAATGCAACACTTGCAGCTAACAACGAAGGGCTTCTATCTCTTGAATATTCATCCAAAACTGGAACCAATCCTATACTTCCCTCACTCTTGGAGGTCATTCACACAACTTTCCTTTTTCTCCCATTCACATAGTAGCTCATCCAGGAAGCTGCCACAGCGCCTCCATCTGCTGCCAAATGTAGAGATCACATCACCCCAATTTTCAACTCCCTGCACTGGTTGCTTGTTAATTTTAGATGTCACTGATTTACTTTTGAAGCCTGAGCTGCATTGCCAACTCTCTTAACTCCCCACACGCACGCACGCACGCACGCACGCACACTCTAAGGTGACCATCCCATCTCTTCTGGACTCAAAATGGACCAAGTTCAGACCCTACAGGCAGCTTCAGATTAGGCATCAATTGTTGCCACACAGGCAAGCATAACCGATGATGTCACAGTAATTGTGTAGGTCATGATAGCAACTCGCTATCTTCACACTTCAAGGCGGTGATGCCTCAGGAGGAAGAGAGGGCTGACCATTGAAAAGGCAACACAATTTTACATGAAATTAGGTTTACTTGTCACAAGGAGCATTTCTCAGCCTGTGAAACCAGTTGTATAATATATTCTATAGCTTGGGAAGGAATTTTTAAAAGTCTGAATAAATAATTGGCCTATGCAACTTTATAACAGGCCTGTAAACAAATGGAGAGATAGAGCTTTTGATACACGACAAAGTCCCTCCCCTTCTGGTGGACGCAGTGGGACGTTATTTCTAAAAAAGAATATTAATGTTAATTGGGAGAGACAAGAAAGTCACAGTTTGTCATAGAACTCTTGAAGTATCAGACGGCGAAAAAACATAACTATTGCTGCCTCGTTTGACACTCACTGAAACGTTTTACAGCCGATCTGGCCAGCGAGCTCTCATTTCACTATTACTACAGCTGTCAATATGGTTGTACACTGAGCAAACAACAAAAAACATGGTTTATTTCTGCAACTTTATTAACTAGCCTGAGTTAAGATTTACTTTAAAAGGTACAATATGTAAGAATTTCAGTTTAAAACAATCTAAAAATAAAATATGACGCTTTTCAAAGCAAAATAAGGGTTTGATTTTATAATTTTATATCTATACTCCCTGTCAGCATGCCCTGCTCTGTCCAGGGCCTGAAAACCTCCTCCCAGTGGAGCACCTATACTAGCTGTGTAAGCAACACCAACACTTCCACACGCCTTGTGCTCCAAGCTCCCAGTCTGATCACCTAGCTGCACTTCTAACTGGGCTAACCGCAGCTACACTTAGCAGCAGTTAGCAGTTACTCTGTTACTATTTGTTTTGAGTATGAACTCAACAGATGGCCAATTCTTACATAATGCACCTTTAAAGCCCTATGTTTATGTTCCTATTTGTGAATATTGAGTGTGTTTTGAGAGAGGTGAGAACAAAAACAAAAGCTTGCTAAGAAGTCCTAGTTCATATGAGCATATAACCAAAATTATTACTTGAAAAGTTACATAGTGCACCTTTAACAGAAGCTCCAAACTAGAGGTGTGGACTTTGAAAGAGGTTTGCATTATGGGCTAAAAGTCAGGAAAGCTCAGCTTTGGTTGCATTTGGTTGCCCCCAACTTTGTGAAAGTCACATATTAAATTGCTGTAATACGCCCTATACTCGACTCCCTGTCCACGTGTTGAAGAGTCCATGAGCATGTCAAGGTACACTGTATGCATGAGTGCGTGTGTGTGGGTGAAGATATGCAAAAGGTTGTGATATTCTGTATTTGAAGTCATCAACAGACACTTGATGTCTCTCCACAGTTTTAGAAACGTTCAATTCATTGGCAGAACATTTTAAAGAAAAGTTGCTATGGCTTTAAACACTAATCTTGATGGCTGGCGGCAGTAATATCTGCTTTCATGTTCCCTGCTGCTTACACTTGCCAGATCTGCAGTCACAGCTCACTTGTGTTCCGGGGCTCACAAATCTAAACGCCTGAGTCTTGGGAGAATCGACGTTACATCAAGGCAGTCGAAGGGATGAGTGAAGCATCAAAGTGACAGGATGTGAGCCACAGGAGCTGGTTAGCAACAAGTCTAAAAATCGCTTAAACGTTTACGGCCTTACCAGTAATCCTCTCTTCAAGCCCCTGTTCAGGGAAATAAGCAACCAAAAGGGCTAAGGCTCACTAACAGCAGCTACATGTAAGTATGGGGTAATGGATTACTTGCAAGAGCTGATGTGTTGATATCTTATATTCTCTTTTGTAATACAATGCAGTAACACCAGAGTCTGACATACTACATTAATTAATAATTAAGTAATGATTAGTTCATAAGTATCTGAAACGACTTACTGATTACTTTTTCACTAGTTCCTGATTTACTATGAACCACACGCTGCTTGGCATGGACTAGTGATGACTCATTCATTACTTATTATTAAATCATTAGTTGTACACTGTCTTTGTGTACCTTTAAGTAAAGTGAGACATCATACTGAGTAGTTAACCAATAGACTCATTAAATACTAATTACTGAATCATTAATCACCCTTAATGTTTACTTTCAAGTTAAGTGAGACGTATTAAGTAGTTACCACGTACACTTGAGTAATGATGTTGAGTATCTAATGATTAATCAATAAGTGTGAGCAAGTTATTTTATCAAGTATACTTGGTATCTATACTAGTAGATGTAAATGTTTCACGTTACGTGAGGGTACATAAAATGAGTAACTAATGTAGAGCCGCAACGATTACTCGAGTAACTCGAATAATTCGATTACAAAAAATGGTCAAAGCAAAATCTCTGCCTCGAGGCTTCGTTTAATTCCTATCACCCGCGTTATGTGGCATACTTAGCTCAGGGATCATTTTTCCATTGCGGACACACACCATTACGTTCAGAATTGAGTCAGTGCGATGGCGGAGAGCCAAGAAACCATCCGTAAAAGTCAGAGAATGTCCAAAGTTTGGGATCATTTCACACTTAAAAATGAAGATAACAAAGTGCAGCGTGTCTACTGCAAAGCAGAACTTGCGTACCACAACGGCACGTCAACTATGATTCAACATCTAAACCAAAAGCATCCAGTTGTTAACATCAGCTCGCCAAGCGTCGCCGACACAAGCTAACATAAACATTGATGTTAGCTAATTTAACGTAGCCTTCCATCGCTAATTAGCGCGTATGGTATTTGTGGAGACTGTAGCCCGATGTCGGTATGACTAGATATCATGTTAAGATGTGGGAACTAGTTCGTGTTAAATTGCAG